>RJWJ010015351.1:0-36314 GCA_004363605.1 Indri indri | reverse complement strand
CAGGATAAGTTAGGATCAACATTCAAGGCTCTGTTCCCTGAAATCCTGCCATACCTAAGAAATCAGCCTTCCAATCACTCTAAGCTCATGCAGGGAGAAACTTAATGGCTTGTTTTTCTTATTTTAACCACTATTCCCAAGATGTACTTATACATAGGAACTCAATAGCAAAATTATGCAAGGACAGAAACAATAACATTTCTGAGAATCTGTGAAGCCAAACATATCCTATGCGTACAGGATATGTTTTTATTTAAATAATGTGGTGCATGTTTTGTTTTCTCAGCTGCAGTCCATTGTAATGGAGTAATTTGACTTTCAGTTTAGAGTGATTATAAAGTGCATTGGAGTGAATACACCAGCTCCAGCCAATGATGAGGGACAATAATCTTCTGACCTGTGGTTTCTCAAGTCTAACTGCATATTGATATATTCTGGGGGAAATTTGAAAAAACACTGAAGCCTGGGTTTCAGCACCAGAAATTCTAACTTAATTGTTCAGGAGTGTGGTCTGACCATCAGGATCTTTTCAATTTCTGCAGGTGTTTCCAATGTGAGCCAATACTCAGAACCACATCTCTGGACCCTGACTACTCCACAGACCAGCAGCTTGTGGAAGTTTGTTAGAAATATGCCATCTCAGACTCACCTCTGTTCTACTGAATCAGAATCTGCATCTTTAAAAGGTCCCAGATGAACAGTACAAACACTAAATTTTAAGAAATACTGCCCTAGACCATTTTTATATCATTTGTGTTGGGACACTTAATAAATCTACATAATCACCACTGGTGAATAAGTATTTTTTCACCTTACATCTTGACCTTCTTTCTTCCTTCTCCAGCCTCTCCCATCCCTTCCAGTATTCTTTGGAGCATCATGACTAAATGTTCTCTTCACTTCCTCAGGTTAATAACTTATACACCTGAAATTATACTTAAAATCAACAGCTTCCTCTGAAAATTAAACATTTCCTAATTAACTTGGCTATAGCTTAAGATACTATTATGTTATAAATGCACCATGAAGCATAAGCTAATACTAATCACGGGGTAGTATGTCACAAAAACATTATTGATGAAATATATTTTGCATAAAAAGGATATTTTTGTAGGTTGTCTACTCTGTTGGTTATTTCCTTTGCTGTGCAGAAGCTTTTTAATTTAATCAAGTTCCATTTATTTATTTTGTTGTTGCTGTATTCGTCTTTGGGGTCTTAGTCATAAATTCTTTGCCTAGGCCAATGTCTAGAAGAGTTTTTCCTACATTTTCTTCTAGAATTTTTTATGGTTTCATGACTACATTTAAGTATTTTAGCCATCTTAATTTTTGTATATGGTTAGAGATAGGGGTCCTATTTCATTCTTCTGCATATGGCTATACAGTTTTCCCAGCACCATTTATTGAATAGAGCTTCCTTTCCCCAGTGTATGCTGTTGTCTTTTTTGTCACAGTTCAGTTGGTTATAAACAGATGGTTTTATTTCTAGGTTCTCTATTCTGTTCCACTGGTCTATGTCTCCACTTCTATACCAGTATCATACTGTTTTGGTTACTATACTTTTGTAGTATAATTTGAAGTTTGGTAATGTGATGTCTCCAGATTTGTGCTTTCTGTTTAAGATTGCTTTGGCTATCTGGGCTCTTTTTTTGTTCCAGATGAAGAGCAGAATTATTTTTTCTAGATCTGTGAAATATGACACCGGTATTTTGATGGGGATTGTATTGACTCTGTAAATCACTTTGGGCAGAATGAGCATTTTAACAATGTTGATTCTACCAATCCATGATATGTTTTTCCATTCATTTGTGTCATCTGCTATTTCTTTGTGGTTTTTTTGTTTGTTTGTTTTTTAAGAAATGAAGCTTTTATTTTCCTAAAAATAAGTCAGGAGATTTAACAGACAAAGCAATTGGTTATTCTGAATCTTAACAATCCAAAAGTTTCAAATGAACTTCATTAGCACTGAAGTTACTCTGCTGAGACTATGGAGATCTCACAATTGTTTTTTCTTTGTCTGCAAATTCGTTCCCAACCTCCACCTTTCCTTTTGCACACAGTTCTCACCAGGAGAAGCCTTCCACGGTCACGGCGTGGATTGCTGTCTCAAGCAAGGAGATCGGCAGTTCCCACTTCTCTAGGGGAACACCAACAAGCTAAGGGATAGGAAAAACTGCTTGTTTTATTTCACAACCCGATTCCAAAATCATCCCTTTGCAGCTGCAGCTTCAGACATGCCGGCCTCTAACGGCAGCCACAATTTTGGAAGGCACCTGACTCTGGTTCCTCTGCCAGGAGTTAAAAGGTTCAGAAGGCGGGGTGAAAGATTGACACCTCATAACTATCTTTGCCCTGGCCACGCACCCCTTCCCGCTTCGTGGCCCCGGTGAGGGGACTAGAACCGCCCTGCTGAGGCCAGGAGATGGATTCGCTCCCATTCCAAGCGCTGGCTGGAAAGGGGCTCGCTCCTCCCCGCCTAACCCAGGAGAGACCGAGAATGGTGACAGCGAGGCGCCCTGACCAGCCAGGACTGACCCCCCGCGCAAGACCTGAGGCGCCCGCTGCCCGCAGTGGGCCGAGGCCTGAGGGGCAGAGGCGCCGGCTCCCCGCCCAGCCCCGGGAAGGGGAGAGGCCTCACCTGGCCCAGGCTGCTCCACGTTCTCCTTCTCGGTTTGCTCTGCTGGCGGCGGTGGTGAGGGAGCCAGGGACAGGGCCAGAGCAGGCGCTCTGCCTCGGGCAGCGCTTGCCGTACTTGGCGCTCCTCACAGCTGACAGGACCCCAGGCACCCAGAGCCGCCATCTTCGTCCACTCAGAACGCTGTCGTCGGCTACTTCTTTCATCGGGTGTTTTATAGTTCTCCTCTAGAGATCAACAGAATAAATGGACAGCCTACAGAATAGTAGACAGTATTCACAAACTATATATCGGTAAGGGACTAATATCAAGAGTCTAGAATCTACAGAGAACTCGAACAAATCAGCAAGAAGAAAACAAGCCCATTAAAAAGTGTGCAAAAGATAGGAACAGAAGTTTTTCAAAAAAAATAGACAAATGGCCAAAAAAATATGAAAAAATGCTCAACGTCACTAATCACCAGGGAAATGCAAATTAAAACCACAATTAGATACCACCTTACCCCTCTCACAATAGTCATTTTTAAAAAATCAAAAAACAATAGATGCTGGCATGGATTCAGAGAGATAGGAACACTTATACTCTGTTGGTGGGACTGAAAATTAGTACAACCTCTATGGAAAATAGCATGGAGATGCCTCAAAGAAATAAATGTAGACCTACCATTCGACCCAGCAATCCCACTACTGGTAATCTACCCAAAGGAAAAAAAGTCATTTTATCAAAAAGACACCTGAACCCAAATGCTTATTGTAGCACAATTCACAATTGCAAAGACGTGGAATCAACCTAAGTGCCCATCAATTCATGAGTGGATTCACAAAACACATATAGATAGATAGATAAATATAGATATAGATATGGATATATCTCCATCCTGTGGAGTACTACTCAGCCATAAAAAGGAATGAAATAGTGTCTTTTGCAGCAACTTGGATGGAACTGGAGACAATTATCCTAAGTGAAGTATCTTAGGAATGGAAAAACAAACACCACATAAACTCTTTAATAATTGGGAGCTAATAGATGGGCAGATATGGGCACAAAGAGATGTAAATGTCATTGGAAATTATTAATAAGAATAGGGGAGGGGGAGAGGGGAGAAGTAAAAACTTACCTGTCAGGTACAATGAACACTATTCAGGTGACGGGCATGCTAAAAGTCCTCATTTAAGTATTATAAAAGGTATGGATGTACAAAAATATTTGTACCCCCTTAATGTTTTGAAATTGTAAGAAAACTAAAAAGGTATATTTTATATCAAAACAGAACAAAATCACTTTATTATATGCATCATTCTAACTTATTAAATTGACAATATTATTGTCAATCGAGATATTTTTTACAGAATGAAGTAACAAATCCTTTTGAAATTTAAAAGTGGTTATATTTACAATGTTACACAGCAAGGAAAACATTAAATTATTTTACAATAAAGTGGATTGTTTGGCTTTTTTGTTTGTTTCTCGTTTGTTGTTGGTTTGTTTTTATAAAAGGAATAGCTTAAGAAAGAAAAATTAAGGAAGCATAGAAATAAATTCTAATTACCATTAATTATTCTCAGGTTATATAACATGGATTCAATCCTGTTTACTTCATAGACCATGAATACTAGATGTAAATATATTACATTTTAAAAGTTGGTGTTTTAGCTTAGAACATGGAATATAAAAATATTCTAAACAGGAAAATCCCAGAACCTTGATAACAGTTTTTAAAGGAAAAACCAAGAGATTCCCTTTAGGGGCACAGTTCATCATTCTGCCAGATTTAGACCAAAATATTCTCTGATCCTTTTTTTGTCTCCCCAGAATTTCCTAATATTGGGGCTGAGAGAGGTTCCTCCCTGCTCTAACCTTCTGTCATCTCACCACTTCCCCATCCCAAGAATGGTCACACTTCATTATTATTCCTTCAGTGCCTATATTTCATGAAAAACATTAATTTCAAGGAGCAAAAACCAGATCTGGCTGTCTATTGCTATCATTGCAGCTCCAAACAGTGCCTGGCACACAATAGGGACTCAATAAATTTGTCATAAGAATCAAATAATTAACTAAGAATGAGTGATATCTAAGTATGTATTTTATCCACTAAAGTTATGACAAAATTTCTCTCAATCAGGAATCAAAATTATTTATAGAAATTAAAAATACTATTATAAATTTACCCATTTTTAATTGTAGACCCCTCTTATCAATGTTAATAAGTGGAAATCAAGCACCCACAAAGAAAAAATTCTGCTGCATTTTTCCAGTGAAAACTGTGCTACCCAACGCAAAATAAAAATAAGAATTTTCCCTTCTCATAGTCATCTGTAAAAATCACATTACAACATATTTCAAGCAAATCTTGCCCACAATAAAACTTAAAAACTTTCCCCATTTTGTTTGTCATGAGTATTTTCTTCAAGGTTCTTGACATACCTCATACAATTCCATGCAATTCTCTTATAGTTTCCTGGGTTTTCATTCCTCTTACCTGAAAATATTCTTTTGTGATCATGAGGAAGAGAATGGCTGTTCTTAGGAGTGCTAGCTGCAAAGCCATACTGAGATTTGTTAGGAGTTTTTCCCTTTTGTTCCTCAGGTAGTAATTTCTACCCTTATTCCCTTCTCATACTAAAAATGTCCTTTACATGGCATACAAGCTGCAAGAATCTAAACTGGAGTCATCTTTGCCCTTATTGATTTAATTTGTTCTCCTCCCTACATACAGCTTAGGTAAGTTCATCCAAAATATTTATTGAATCTTAACATGTGGTAGAAGCAAAGACAGAACATCCTTTGAGGAGTTTTTAAACCTGTAAAGGGGATTAGATTTTCATATACACTACTGCTACCCACAAGTGTCATCAGTGTTATAAATCAAGTACAGTGGTCCCCCCCTTATCCTCAGGAGATATGTTCCAAGACCCCCAGTAGATACCTGAAACAGCAAATAATATCAAACCCTACCAAACACTATACATGCTGTTTTTTTTCCTATACATTCATACCAATGATAAAGTTTAATTTATAAGTTAGGCACAATAAGAGATGAACCACAATAACTAACAATAAAATAGCACATTTATAACAATATACTATAGTAAAAGTAATATGAATGTGGTCTCTCTCTCTCTAAAAATATCTTATTGTACTGTACTCATCCTTATTCTTGTGATGATGTGAGATGATAAAATGCCTACACGATGAGACGAAGTGAGCCGAATGATGTAGGCATTGTGATGTAGTGTTTGGTTCCTATGAACCATGAACGCAAGCACTGCAGTACTACCACAGTCGGTCTGGTAACCAAGACAGCTACTAAGTGACTAAAGGGCGGGTAGCATATACGTGTGGATATGGTGCACAAAGGGATGATTCAAATCCTTGATGTGATGGGACAGGACAGCATGAGAATTTCGTCATGCTGTTTATAAATTGTTGATTTCTAGAATTTTCCCTTTTATATTTTTGGACCACAGTTAACTTTGAATAAATGAGATCACAGAAAGCAAAACTGTGGATAAGAGGGGACTAGCATACTTTGACATTACAATCCCCAACCCCTAGGCAGTGGCCTGGTACTGGTTTGTGGCCTGTTAGGAACCAGCCACATCACCGCCTGAGCTCCGCCCCCTCCCCCCACCATCCTTGGAAAAATTGTCTTCCGTGAAACCGGTCCCTGGTGCCAAAACGGTTGGGGGCTGCTGCAGTTTGGCAGATCAAAGGATTCACTTACCCTCCTACTCCAGTGTTGTAACTATCTTCTCTAGGCACTATTCTAAACTACCATGTCAGTGAAGAATTACTGCCAAGTAACACAAGCCCCACCAAAAGTGGCCTAAACAAATTACACGTTGCGTTTTTCTCACATCATGAGATGTCCAGAGATAAGTGCTTGCTGGTATCGGTTTAGCAGCTCGCAGATGTCAGGACTGAAGTCTCTGCATTCCTCTTGACCTTCCCCTCAGAGTGGCTTTGCGGTCATAAGATGATGCTCCACATCTGGAATTAATCCACATTCTAGTTGGGAATAAGAAGGGGAAAAAGACATACACTAGCTGAAGCTGACCCCTTTGTAAAGGAACTTTCCCAGAAACCTCATTTCTACTTACAAATCACGGACCACAATTGGGTTATATGACCACTGCTATCTCCAAAAGAGGCTGGGATATTGTTTGGAATTGAATACATTGCTGCCCATCACCAAATATTTGAATTCTGTGAGTATGAACAGGAAAATGAATATTGGGTAAGCTACATCACGCCTTACATTTTTCATTACCTTTTCTGAAACTGAGGTTTCTTTACATGCCACTTCTGCTAAGCCCTCTCATTGGCTCCATTATTCTCTCTTAACAAGATCAACATGCTTGAAATGTGTGTATGTGTGTGTGTGTATGTGAATGAGTTAGTTTCTGGTCCACAATAGCACAAAGTTTATAATAAAATGAAAAAGCTCCAGCTCTATCCAGGATAATACAAGAGGTGCTAGATCACCATCGTTTTTTGTGGCTGAGTAGTACACCATGGTATACATATACCACAATTTATTAATCCACTCATGTACTGATGGGCACTTGGGTTGTCTCCACATCTTTGCAATTGTGAATTGTGTTGCTATAAACATTCGAGTGCAGATGTCTTTTTTATAGAATGTCTTTTGTTCTTTTGGGCAGATGCCCAGTAATGGGATTGCTGGATCAAATGGTAGATCTACTTGTATCTCTTTAAGGTATCTCCATATTACTTTCCATCTGATTTACTAGCAGAGTCCCAACCAAAAGACAGAGGCACTTATCAAGGTCTCCCCTTCTAAGAAGGCTATGAATTCTAATTTTTACCTCCTGGCCCAGGGTTTAGTGAGCTGTGACCCACAGGACAAACCTAGCCTACCACAGGTTTTGTAAGTAAGTCTTATGAGACCACAATCATGCCCATTCCTTTACATTTTGCCTAAAACTACTTTTGTGCTACACTGAAAGAATTGAGTAGTTGTTACAGAGATGATATAGTCCTCAAAGCCAAAATTATTTATTATCTGGCCCTTTGTAGGAAAATTTTGTTGACCCCTGTCCTAGTTCCATAAGTGTGAGGAAAGCTCTGCTCAGCTTCTTTGCCTCTGAGCTCTTCCTTTCAGAAACGGCAGATATCCCTAAAGGAAAAAATAGCTCCAAATCCCAGGGTAACCTCTTTTAGTGTTTTTATTCTGCTGAATGGTTAGAACTCTTCTGCCAGATTGTCTAATGTAAATTTGTTTTTAAGCACTGCTTTTTCTACATTTTTTTTGCAATGATCCTTAAACATTCATTTGTCTTGAAATGGAGGGCAAACACATATGCAGACTTTAGTTTATGGTATATATCAAGCAATTCAACTTTTTCTTGTAATGTCATGACGTTTCTCTGCTTCTTGGGAGCACTTTCAGCATCACCAGTGGCACTCTGTATGGGTCCCATGAATTATTTAAGGTTCATGGTATTGCAATAAACACAATGAGAAATATACAAGAACCATAAGAAATCACTTTTTACTGTAATATGCAATTTACTGGAGATAAACTGCTCATGCAGAGATGATTAGCATCACAGGGCATTTTAAGACAATGCTTGCAATACTTGAGTTCACTGCAATAACAACAGGAGATGGTGACAAAATTATTACAGTAGTACAGTATGTACTACAGTTAATTTTATATAGTTATGATTTAATACCACATCTTTACCTTTGTTTATATTTCTCTCACATGCTAATGGTGTAATGTACAGTCTGTAAGTATTTGTGTGTGTAAGTTTTGATAAACTTTAACTTTTTATAATAGATTGCATATTTATGATAGTAAAATAAACAAGTGTCTGCATATATTTTATGCATCCATGACATTCCTAACTTTTTCTTAATTTTTTTCTATATTTCTTTTCTTTTTTTGAGATGTGGTCTCACAATACTGCCAGGCTGGTCTCCAACTTCATGTAACTGGGACTACAGGCCTTACCCACCACACCTGGCTAATTTTTTTCAATCTTTCTAGGCTACACAGTTCATTTGTGAGTTTTTACAAATTGTCATAAATCTTCAAAAAGTTTTCCAACATATTTATTGAAAAGAATCCACGTATAAGTGGACCCACACAGTTCAGACCCATGTTATTCAAGGATAAGCTATATGATCAAATAAAACAAGAATAACTCATAAAAAATGAGCAAAGAATGAAAAGTAAATTCCCTGAAAAGAAAAACAGTGTGTCCAATAAACATATAAAATATGATAAAGCATTAGTAACCAGTGAAATACAAAGGTAAATTAGATACAATTCCACACCCCTTAAATTGACAAAAGTTTAAAAGCCTGACAATATGGAACAATGAGAGGTTTCATGGATTGCTAGTAAAAAGACACAATTACTCTGGAAAACAGTTTGATCTTATCTAGGTGAATGACATGACCTTATCTAGGAAGAGAAGATGTGCATTCCCTGTGTGACCCAGCAATTCCACTCCTAAATATTTACCCTAAAGAAATTCTCACACAGCCACTATGGGACATGCACAAGAAGGGTCACTGCACCATTGATAATATTGATGAGTTTCTCTTCTATAACATGGAGATAAGATTAATATCTACCTCGTGGGATTGTTGTAAGGAATAAACAAGTTAAGACATATAAATTCTTAAAATAGTACCTGAAATAGCACAATTGTGTAATAAGTGTTAGCAGTTGTTAATAAATCCATTTTTAGGGCTCCCCTTACATTATTTTGATTCCCAGCAACTACTGCATTCCAAGCTTGAGGTATTTTCCTTTGTAAGCTTTCTTCTCTCCACAAGGCTGACCTCATCTGGTGGGTTGTTCCCTGGGTGCCAGACAAGCAGGCTTGCCATATAATAAAACTGCAGCCAGGCCTGCTGTGATCTGGGTGGGACTTGCTCATCCTCTCGGGTCATGTTTTCACTAAACCTTTTCTCCTGAGATGAGCTGGGCAACTATCCCATCCTGCGTTCTTCCCTGTGAGGTCTGCCAAAGTTCTTAAAACTATTTTGATCTATCAGATCAACAGATGCTGAATCAGGCCAATAGGCATTTCAACTTTACCCCTTAACAGGATTTTTAATTGTAAGGTTCTACTCCAAGTATATATGAAAGTGAAGAGAAAATGAAGAAAAGAAGAGAAGAAGATAGGGAGGGAAAGGAAGGAAGGAAAGAGAAATTGAAAGAAGAGGCTCCAAACATTTTTCAAAGAAGGAAAAACTGCATATTATTAACAACATAGAGAAGTGCTCTTTGCAACCCTATCCAAAATTTAGACATGAATAAATTTTACCTTCTACCCTTACCTACACCTCTTTTATAATCTTCTCTGCCTCTTTGAGTTTCTGACTCTAACTCTTAATTCAATAAACAAGTCAATATTAAGGATTAATAGGTGCTAACATAATGATGTGTCATACTTTCCAGAGAACATATTGGCATTTTTAAATGGTCCCCTGAAATTGATGCAATTTATTCACCAGGATTCTCTAAAAGGCTATTCCTCCAAAGTTATAAGTTTAGTCTTCCCGGCCATTCAGTGTGGGAGAAATTCTGGGAGCACACACTTTTAGGAATCTATCAAAACACATTACGTGTGTGGTTCATTGCCCAACATAGGTGAGGTTGGCTTTGCAAGTACCCTCCATCCTACCCCCTACCTGTTTCATATTACAATCACTGGGGGAAATTAGCTTAATTCAGGCATAAAGGGTGTATATTCTTCTTTTTAGTAACCAATGTATTTATTTAAATACATATTTATAAAGCATTACAATGTGTCAGGCAAATATGAACCTGCTTAGTTATAAACCATTATTTGATTTCTGCTTTACTCCATATTTAACTATACCTTTCCCATTTTCAAAACTAAGACTTACTCCTGTCCCTTCTCTTAGTCTTTCACTGCTTCTTCAACACACATATACAATGCAAGGATAGAGACCATCTTCTGGGGGAAGGGACTGGCGAGACCTAGGCTATAGCAGTGAACTAGGATACAGTGAAGCTATGGCACAGCCCTCCAGTAGAAACCAAGCCTCCCAATATAGACATGTTCTCTCAGGAGATCTTCTTGCTAAAACATTGAGGATTTTATATTCTGTTTTTAACAGGGAAGGCTGCTTGTCGAAAGAATCTGTGTGTGTGTTTTGTGATGTGTCTGTACATGTATAGGGATGTTACTGTGACCCAGTTTCTATGATCTCAAGCAAACACTATCACAGTATAGCCATGACTAAGATTAAAACTTAACCTTTATACAAGTTGTCAAAAGGATGAAAACCACATACAAAATTAATCAAAGGCCACTTATACAGAAATTCAGTAATTCAGCTACTGTTATTTTAATTCTGGTAGACTGCAAAGAATTTGAAAGAATAGTGGGTTTTATTGAGTAAAAGGACGAAGTGTTAAGAAAGTCTCTGATTGGCAAGTCTCCTATTAAGCTGAGGTTTTCTATTAGGTAGGATTTAGGGAAGGGTTATAGAGAGGCTTTCTGATTGGCTTTTGGCGGTCTTTGGTTCACTATCTGTTGGCACACAACTTAAAGCTCTCCAGGCTGGTTAGAGTCATGTGGGTTGTCCTGTTTCAACTTAAAAACTATTTGGTCCCTGATTTGGCGGTCCAAGTTTTGAATAAGCAATTTATAAAAATAAATTATTTTTCCAGTAAATTCACTTTTAATGATTTTTCATTTACCCTTTTTGTCTCACACACCTATACTACATAGAAATTTTAAGCATAAAATGACATTAAAAATAGTGCAATGAAATAATAACTGTTGGTTTAATTATTTTAAAACTTCATAAGCCCACTAAAATGCTATTAAAAATCGATGTAGTTCATAATTTTCAGTACAAATGCATTTTAAAATAATAATAATCCCAGGATGTGGACTCCTAATCTGATGGTCTCCATTCTTTACTAAGTCTTTAAATTTTTGTTTCTTTGCTCTTTAGAGACAAAGTTCGCTGGGCATTTTTTCTTTTTCTTTTTTGTATATCAACAAAGGATAAGAGAACAATTGTTTTTTGCTTTTGTTAAAACAGTATTTTAGTAGTTTTTTGTTTTTTGTTTTTTTTTTTAATTAATGTTCCTTCCAACATTTGGAGTGACCAGTAACCCTCCCTGCTGTTTATTAGGAAGACTGTTGCAATTTCCCTTTCTTTGGTCTAGTTACATCAAATACTCTAATCCCCTCATTGCATTTTGATCAGCTGCGCCTTCTTTATGCCCTTTAGCTAAGTCTCTTCTTGTGACCACTCTAAACCTTTTAACTTTATGCAGTTGTAAATGCTGAATTATTCCTGCCTTTCATCATAAGTCCACTCCTCCTAAACTCCTCAATTATCCCCAGATTCCTACTTTGAACATTTCCCAATTGGATTGCACAAAAGTAGTAAAGCTGGTCTAGATTTGCTTGTTAATACTAACAAAGACACTCACTTAGTGAGTTTCACCCCAGCTGTGGCCAAGTACATTTTTTTTATTTCAGAATATTATGGGGGCATCAATGTTTGGGTTACAGGGATTGCTTTTGTATAGCTCGAGTCAAAGTATAAGTGTGCACATCACCCAGATAGTGTACATTGTACCTGTTAGGTGTGATTTTTCACCCATCTCCCCCTTCCCTCCTCCCACCTGCTTGATTTCCATTGAGTTTTACTTCTGTATGTGCTCATGAGTGCTGATTGGTTAGTTCCAATTTAATAGTGAGTACATGTGGTGTTTCCTTTTCCATTCTTGCAATACTTCTCTTAGGTGATGGTCTCCAGTTCCATCCAGGTTGTTAAAAAAGGTATTAATTCATCATTTTTTTCTTATTGCTGAGAGTTCCATGGTATACATATACCACATTTTAGTAATCTACTTATGAATCAATGAGCACTTGGGTTGATTCCACATCTCTGCAATTGTGAATTGTGCTGTAACAAACATTTGAGTGCAAGTGTCTTTTTGGTAAAATGGCCTTTTTTCCCTTTGGGTAAATACTCAGTAGTGGGATTGGTAGGTCTACTTTTAGTTCTTTGAAGACTCTCCATACTGTTTTCCATAGAGGTTGTACTAATTTGCTGTCTCATCAACAGTGTATAAATGTTTCCTTCTTTCTGCATCCATGCAAACATTTGTTGTTTGGGGACTTTTTTATAAAAGCCATTCTCACTGGAGTTAGGTGATGACTTATTGGAGGTGAAAGATCTCTACAAGAAGAACCATAACTTACTGAGGAAGGAAATTGTAAAGGATATAAACAAATGGAAAAATGTATCATGCCCTTGGATTGGCAGAATCAACATTGTTAAAATGTGCATACTACCCAAAGTGGTTTACAGATTCAATGCAATCCCATTAAAATACCAATGTCACTTTGTGCAGATCTATAAAAAATAATTCTACACTTTGTATGGAACCAGAAAAGAGCCCAAAACCCAAAGCAACCTTAAGCAAAAGGAACAAATCAGGAGGCATCACATTACCAGACTTCAAGCTATATCACAAGGCTCTAGTAACCAAAACAGCATAGTACTGGCTAAAAATTAGAGAGATATACCAATGGAACATAACAGAGAGCCCTGATATAAAACCATTCATATATTGCCATCTGATCTTTGACAAAGCAGACAACAATATACACCGGGGAAAAGAAGCCCTATTCAATAAACAATGCTGGGAAAATTGGATAGCCGCATGTAGAGGACTGAAATAGGACCCTTATCTTTCACCTCTCACAAAAATTAATTCAAGGTGGATAACAGACTTAAACCTAAGACATGAAACTATAAGAATTCTAGAAGAAAATGTTGAAAAAACTCTTCCAGATATCAGCCTAGTCAAAGAATTTATGAAGAAGTCCCCAATGGCAATCATAGCAACAACAAAAATTAACAAATAGGACCTGATTAAATTAAAAGGCTTCTACACAGCCAAGGAAACAATCGACAGAGCAAATAGACAACCTGTAGAATGGGAGAAAATATTTGCATGTTATCTGATACAGGGCTAATAATCAGAATCTACAAAGAACTTAAGTAAATCAGCAAGAAAAAAACAAACAACCCCATTAAAAAGTGGGCAAAAGACATGAACAGAAGCATTTCAAAAGAAGATAGACAAATAGCCAAAAATCATGAAAAACTTCTCTAATTATCAGGGAAATGCAACTCAAAACCATGGTGAGATATCAACTAATGCCAAGTACTTTTTATATACCTTCTTATCCAGTATTCCCAATGAAGAAACTGAAATTTGGTGAGTTTAAGAACTAGAAACTTACATGTCACCACACAGTTAGTAACTGTGAAACCAGTACCTGGCCAATGTGATCCCAGGGTCTCTGTTCTTCCTTAAATATTCATTTAATGATGCCTAAGAACTGTCTGCACCAGAATTACCTGAAATATTTGATTAAAATACAGACTCCTGGGACTTTCCCAGACTGTTTGAATTAATATTAGTATTAGAATTAGTATTAGTAAAGACAAAAATAATACAGAAATACACATTTTTAACAAGCCCCTCAAATGATTCTTACACACACTGAAGTTTGAAAATCACTGAATTATAAGGCCCATGCTTTATGGATTATTCTCTGTCTGCACCACCAAGGACAGTACCTGGCTAATCAATAATAAGTGCTTGATAAACTAAAATGAACTAGGCCTACTATAAAGAAAATGTGTTGCTGTCGGTACAGTGTCTTCGGCTCTTTAGAAAAAGGTGCTATAAAAACAAGGAAACGTCAGTATTTTTACATCAAAATTGTATACTCTGTATACTGGCATTATGTCAACTTGGTGAAAGCCACCCTCATTTGGCACACACCATAGTAAGGCCATTGCACAATGATCTCTGTTACCGGGAAAGTTGTTGGGAGAATAATATTAGAATGTCTTGAGACTGCCCATGATTAGAAATGATATAAGCCTCAAAATGTAGATTTAAAAAAGCAAACAAACAAACAAAAATTCTTGTCTGAGGTGTCCTGTTCTATTTAATGATAATGATTGCTCAAAACTACCTTCCAGTATCCTGTGGTAGTGCTGACCACTCCTTCTGTACTGTAATGATGATTGTGAAAAAAGGTTTACTATGAACTATTATCTGAAATAACCATCTGCTACAGAGATACATAAATAATTATGTGCATAAATAAAATCACAGCTAACCAGCAACAGCCTTTGTCTTAAAATACTGGAAGAACTGATCCCTATAAAAGGTAGAATTAAGAAATATTTTTTTCTTATCGAGGGGAAGACATGAAGGTGTTTATTCTGTGGTATCAGGTTGTGTAGCTATTTCTCTTTAACCTTCTGCCTTACAGAAAATAAAATGTGCTAAGCCGATTTTCAAGGTAATGGCAAAATCCTTTCTAGATAATTAGGAGTGCTAGAAAAATCAAACTAAATGAACTCTAAAAACTTCAGCTCTGTTTATTCTCTCATATCTTGCAGGCTACATTTTTGAGGGGTGAGAAATTGGGAGATTATACATACACACACACCACACACACACACACACACACACACACACACATTTTCCATAGTCTCTTTCTGTTTTAAGACAAAGAAGATGTGAAGAAAGATAAAGGAGTTTTTGTAGGCAGAATGATGACCTGTAGGTGAGAAAGCAGCCCAGGTATAAGTAGGAATTATTATACTCAGTGACAGCATGAGGTTCCCTTAGCCCTTCCTTTGGGGAAATCACAGTCCTGGTCTTCAAGTTAAAACTCCTACATAGATGGCCAATAGTAATTAGTATCACCTCCTCCAAAGGACTTTCTGCCTTTAGATGATTTTCTGTGGCAGTTAAACTTTCTCCCCTCCTTACTTGTGCGTGCAGCGAGTGTAAAACATTGAGCCTCTTTCTCCTTACCTCCTTTTCAGGAGCATAATGTATGAGAGAGTGTACTACAATAATCATTTATGTAAGTCTCATTCTAAACTCTATCCACAGTGTGATTCTACTTAGAATTGAAATCATCCTATTTTTATTTACTACAATAATCATATGACATATTAAACTACTCTCAGTGAGTTTATACTATGTGAAAGGTTTAGATTACCCTGGTTTATCTGAAGCTCTCCTAATCCATGAAGACAGTTAAATTCATTCTCTTGAATCTTCATAACAGTTTCACACTCACCGAACTCTCTCAAGGTTTGTGTGGATATTTCCCCAATGTTCCCTTTCCTCCCTTGTGGGGTCATAGGCCATATGTGGTTCTTTTATACCATGACTTCCTCACAGAGGGCTCAGAGGTTGCAAGTAACTCTTGCCTACTCCTCTGGGCCTATGATTTCCTCTTCTTGTGCTATAGTCACTAGCAGCTACTTTGCTGATTCCTTTCTGTTTTCCCCATTAATAACTAAGAATCCTCTAGCTCCTCGGGTAGCTTGATCAGAGTCTGTTGCCCTTTGATGAAACACAATGAAGGTGCTTCCAGATGCTAAGAAAGAAGCAGAAAAGTGTTCTGAGGCCAAGCAATTCCAACCACTGAGGGCAAACTAGTGGGCGAAGTTTTTCAAAATCCAAGATTTCAGGGCAAAACCCATCAGGTGTATGATACGGCTCACACTTACCATGAAAAAAAAATTTTTTTTTGTTTTTGAGACAGGGTCTCACTTTGTTGATTGGGCTAGAGTGCAGTGGTGTCATCATAGTTCACTGCAACCTCAAATTCTGGGGCTCAAAGGATCCTCCTGCCTCAGCCTCCTGAGTAGCTGGGCCTACAGGTGAGCACCACCATGCCCAGCTAATTTTTGTTTTTTTTCTTTTTTCAAGACAAGATTTCTCTGTGGTGCTCAGGCTGTTCTCTAATTCCTAGCTTCAAGTGTCCTCTTGTCTCAGCCTCCCAAAGTGTGAGCCACCATGCCAAGCCGCATACCACAAAAATTTAATTAAATAAGTATAGTGCTGAGAAATGCATGAATAGAGAGATCAAAGGAATTGAAAAACTCCCAAAACGAATCTCAGCTACAATAGAGAGGATATCATAAATCACAGATTAAGGGGGGAGATAGAGCTGAGACACTTGAGTTTTGAAAAATATACAGTGTAGATACTTAATAGGCACAAATTACACATAGATTAAAGAATTATATTTAGTAAATACACATTTATATAAGCAATGTAAATAATCAAGAAGAAAAGTTTGAAAAATTTTAATTACTCAAAATTTAACACTTTGCAACATTAAAAAGCAAATATAAAGGCAAAAATTAAACAAAATTTTAAAAATACTTTGCAAATACAACAAACAGCTCATACTTACAAATAAGAAAAGCACTAAGCTCTCATTGATAAATAAACAAAGATAACGGGTAAACAATTTTTAAAGAAGAATTGCAAATGGATAACAAACATTTGAAAAAAATGTTAAACTGTACCAATAAAAAAACACAAAATAAGTAAAAATGGGATGCTTCTTTATTTTAACTCACCAAATAAGCAATAAAGACAATACCCAACATTTGCAAGAGCTCAATAATATGGGTACCCTTATATGTTACTGGTGGGAATGACAACTGGTGCAACCTTTCTGAAAGTAACTTGGCCATGTATTTTAAAAGCCAGTATTTCCACATCCGAAAATTTATTATAAGGAATAAATAACCTACAAGAGCAATATTTATGTACAAAAAAGTTCAATTAATATTATAAGAAAAAATAACAAAAATTGCAAACAAAAGTCTAACATTAAAAAGATGATTAAATAATCTACATAATGGAATATGATATAGCTGATAAAATTATGTTTAAAAGAGCTTAAATGAAGTGCTTATATTATAATGTACATGGGGAAAAAATCACAAAATTGTATATAAAATAAGAACTCAATTTTATTTTTAAAGAATCATTTTTGAAAGTTAAAAGAAAGAAAGCCAGTAACTTAACCGGCCATCTTAAGACAGTGGAATTATGTATCATCTATTTTTCTCTGATTCTTAATCAAAATAAAGTACTTTTTTGATTAAAAAAAAGTGTTAAAAAAAATGAGAACACACAGACACACACAAAATAAGAAAAAAATTTGTTATTTTTTAGAAGACCAAAAATAATACCATTGAAAAAAGCAGAGATTTAACTTAGTTTGATTTTAAAAATCTATCTTAATAGTGAAAGCTGTATAAAATATTTCAAAGATACACATCAAACACATTAGAGTTACTGATTATATGAAGATGGGAGAGAGAAATGGGAATAAAAAGGAATAGATATATGAATAAGTAATATACTAAATACTAATACTAATATACTGTTCTATATAAATACTAAATACTAATATACTGTTCTAATAAAGTCATAAAATGGCTTCCTTCGATCATTAGCAAATATGCTCCATTGATTGAGGTAAACAAAATTGTAATTTTAAGTTGTGTATGTGTTTTGGTTTCATTGTTTATCTTTGAAAGGTTAATATCTACTTTTTAAAGTTAAACCTGTAAACTTTACATAAAGAAGCAAAAGACAATACCATACTCCATTTATAGCATGAAAAAATTTCCATACTAGCTTTTGCCATAATAGTTTTTTCTCCGTATTGTGAGCATTGAACAACTGTGGATCTGCTTGGGCAATTCAGTGAGGATGTGTAGTAGCTTAAAAGCATAGCAAAAAACTGGTCTAAAAATATTATTGGTTTTTATATAGCTTTATCATAAAATTGTAAAGTTCTACCAACACTAATTTCACATACAATGATCATTCCAGTCAAACTCAAAGGACATATCCACCTATGGGAATTATTTCAGAATGTTGAGGGTTAATTTGGTCTGTATGGATTGAGTAGAAATAATAATGAAGAAAAAAGGCATCATTTCATTTTAATAGAAATAGTTATCTCTTTTATTCCTTTTTTGAAAGATATAACTACCACACAAATTGTTCCTACTTACAGAAGAATTAATGGTGTTCATCTTGCAAGTTACTACTTGGAAAGCTCTTTCTGACAGTTTTGTTTGGCAATCACAAATTTAAAGTTATTCATTTAATGGGGGGAGAAATGTAGATCACAAAACATCCTTGGATAGTTTAAATTTCATCAGCCCTAAAAAAACATTATATATGTATCCTGGAATTTGCAATTCTCTTTTATTTTTATTAATGACACTTTTTCTCACAACTACTAGAAAAGATTATCATGGGAAAAGTCACATAAAACAGTTCTATAAAGAACTGCTCAGACAAACAGGACATCGTGAACATCATTCAGTCCACTGCAGGATTCTCGTTCACTCCATATTTCATTTGGACTCTGGGTCTTCATGGGGATCTTCACAGTCTTTCCAAAAACATGTTTGGCTACGTAAATGGAAAGTCCAAATCAGTGAATATTGAACTATGGGGTTTGGTAGGAATTTGTGTTATATACAAACTAAGAAAGTAATTAATCATGTTTGACATTAAAACAATACAAAACAAAAGTTTAAAAATAAAGTAATAAACTATTTGGAAACAGAATATTGCTTTAGGGTAAGCATCAAATTTACCCAGAATAATTCATGCCAGGTAAGAAATAAAGAATGTTAATTTTATTCCTTTTCTTCCAAGACAGTGTAGTTTGGTTAATTTGCTGTGTTTATGGAAAATACTGATTTAGAGACCATCTTTAATACTGATTTTCAGTACCACATATTAGTTTGCTCTTATTTTCTCCATGCAAGAGAATATTTCTAAGACTTACATATGTCTACCTTTCCTTTGTGTATTTAGCTTCAACAAATACCTTCTAAGTGTAATCCTTTCTGAATAAATCAGTAACTAAGAAAATGAGCTTTTAAAAAATCCTTTAGCATACACCAAGAGTGCAATGCGCACCATCCGAGAGATGGACATGCCTGAAACTCGGACTCGGGGTGGGGGTGGGTAAGGGAACATACGTAACCTAATCATCTGTACCCCCATAATATGCTGAAATAAATAAAAAAAAGAATTAAAAAAAAACCAAAAAATAAGATCCTTAAGAAACACAAAATAAAAAAAAAATCCTTTAGCTGCTCCTTGTCATCTACAGAGTAAAGTCCAAACTTTTTCAATCTGACACGCAGGGTCCTTCACTAAATGGTTGGAACCAAATCTTCTCATTCTTCTACTTTCCTGCCTCTTTTCATTCAAGTGAAAAAAACTCTCCCTTCTGCCCACACTTAGATCTGGGTCATCCTTCAATAGCAGAGTCAGGGGCAGTCCAAGGGGGAGCTGATAGAATAAATGGCAGAAATAAAATAGGTCAGACAGACTCTGTTTCAAAGGGTCATTTTGAAAGCAGAAACTACTTAGATTTCTGTCTTGGGAAGTTCTAAGATATAGAAACAAAGACTATGAAGGGAAAGGAGAGGAAAAACTTAAAAGTGATAATACCGTTTTCTTGTACTATCATTGAATGCTTTAATTTTATGTACATTATAATTTACTTATATTTTTTCTTTATATATTCACACATTTTTGTTAGTGATTGGTACTCAGTAGGTATTCAATAAATATTTGTTGGACAAATGAGCAACATTAATGTTTCCTTATCATTTTATTAATATTTTCTTTTTTTAGAAAAAGTCTACGAATGTTCACATTTAAAACAAAATATTTGTGGCAGTTCAAATGGCAAAAATTGAGAAGTCTTATGCCAAATGTTGGAGAGGATAAAGATCAACTATAATACATACATTGTGAGGAAAAGGGCAAACTGGAACAATTTGGAAAATAGTTTGGCATTACTCTGTAAAGCAGAACTTGTATATATCTCATAACCCAGAACTTCTACTCCTAGAGAAGTTCTCATATATACACTAGAGAAACTCTTACACATGTGCTCCAAAAGGCTTACAGTGACAATGTTTGTAATAATAAAATAGAATTATAAAAACAATAATAATCATCTAAAAAGGAATAGATAAATAAATTGGAAATACACACAAGAAAATAATGACTAAACTACAACTTGCTACAACATAGATGCTTCTTAAATACATAGTGTTTAGTGAAAAAAAGCAAGTCTCAGAAGGCTACATATGGTATGACACAGATTTTATAGTTCAAACAAGCAAAAAATAATACCATATTGTTTAGGTAAATATACATAGGTGATTTTTTTTTTATTTAAGGCAAGAGAATGATAAATCTCTGTGTTGATTCTCAGAGAAGAGTGGAGAGTCAAAAGGATAACATACAGGAGTACTCCCCAGTTTAGATTGTTTAAATGTTTAAGCATTACCAACATTTTTAATTCAATGATGGGTTCTTTGGTGCATATGATATAATTAAGTTTTAGAAGTTTCAAATATGTTACATATATTCTTATTCTGTAGCAAGTAACACATTTTAAATGATAATAAAGGAAAAAAGTTCAACAAATGATAGCCTGGTATATACATACATGAGAACATGACTTGTAGATCCTACTCTAGAGAAACGGCGATGTTAGTTACAACTAACAGTAACATTTGACAGTGGGAGATTCAGGATTATAATGAATTTACAAGATTTGTTGCTTGTTTTTACTTCATTAACTTTTTTACCCCATCAAAGTATTCTGAACAATAAACTTTGTTTGTCCAACATATGGGAAAAATTAGACAGAAAATCTTTTATTTCACATTGTCATGCCCAGAACAATCTCTTTGTTTAACCAGAACACTGGCTTTATCCTCAAATTTACCAAGGACAAGAGGGGGAGAGTTATGACAAACATCAAGTCAAGTGTTTTTGTTTGATTTTACTATGTAATTTTGCAAGTATTTTGTCACAAAAACCTTTTCCAGAACTTTATGTTGTCCGATTGTAAAGATCAAATCGTTACTCTTTGATTCAGCACGAAGGTCATTAAATGCACTGCAATGTGCCTAGAAAACACATTGAGCCACTTATTTCCCATATCCTTTCAAGAGATTTTGTCACTAAGCTATAATATCTATTTCCTCCTCTCCTTGAGTGTCTTAGCACAGGAACTATCTTACCTGCCAGGCTCTCTTTCTAAATCTACCTGTCCCCCTTAGGAAATCATCTTACTCAAGTGGTAATGTTTACATTATAATGCCACATCAAAGATAAGGCTATATCTTTGAACAACAGAATAACACCCCCAATAGCAATGATTCTCATATCTATGAATGTAAAGTATCCATTTTTCTATTATAAGTTTTGTGTCTCCACATTCTTGAGAACATAAAATTTTTCTGTTCCTAGAAGTAAGGCTATGAGTTAATGATTGAGCGAAATGTTTTCCAGTGATCAAATCTATTGTAATTACCAGTAAATAAATGAAATCTAGGGAATATTCTGCTTCATCAGCATCTCTAAGTTCTTTATTCACTGCAAAAGAGAAATCAGTAAGAGGATTGGATTGCATAGAAATTTAGCAACTAGGAGTTAACTGGAAATTTATAAATCTTCTAAATATCTTGATGAGTTCTGTTGCTTCCAATTCCCTATACCCTGGTCCCTTCATCTTCTGCACTTTGCCTCATCTAAATTAACAGAAGCAAACTAAAGAGATATTAACTCCATAAAAGTCAACAAATGCCAAGTCAATAAATATTTCCTGAATAATTAGTAGATTAAAAACAAAGGTCTGCAGCCCATGTCCTAGCATTCTATCACATGAGAAGATTCTTTAAGGAATCCTTCTATGCCATGAACACTCCTTTCTCCAACATCCCTGACCGATGCTCACTTAGCCTCCAATAGCAGAAAATGTATCACCACCGAGAGAGGCCCGTTTCATCATTAGACAGTCCTGTCAGTTAGAAAATTCTTATGCTAAATCACAATTTACTGCTTTGTAGTTTTCCTACATTTGCTCTGTATCAGCCTATTAGAACAACAAGCCTGTCCTCATGTTTACATAAGGATTTTTAAATAACGCCTATTTTAAATGTCTCCTTCTACTTCTTCATTTCACTAACATATCCCCCATAGGACACCGTTTCCAGTTTTTTCCTGACAGACTTTCTAGTTTTTTCTCCTGCATAGCATTTTGTCAATGTAACTCTAAAAATATGGTACCCAGAAGCAAATGTAGTATTTTGGGTGTGACTTCTATTACTGCAAACTGACATAGCTCTAGCTTTTATATAATTCAAGAATTATTCGGTCAGCAAATATTTACCATGTACCTAGTAAGTGGTGTTAGATTTTATGCTAGCCCTTGGGGATTTAAAATCAAATATGGCTTACTCCCTATCCTCATATAGCCACATTACACTATTAGCCCATGGGAAGCATATATTAATAATTAGATCACCACCTCTGTCTACTGATACATAGAGAAATTTACCTCCAATACTGGTGGCATTCACTGTGACATTAATCACAACATTCCTTTTAAGAATGTCAATTTTTAATTTTGCTTCCTTATATTATATATTCTATTTATTATCCCTTTTAACTTGTGTGAAAATTATAAAAAAAAATTGCTCTTTCATTTTCTTAAATAGCTTTTATAAAAATGAGTACTGTAGATTCAAAGGCTCACCTATAATGAGCCTTTCACCTCTCTGATCTTGTAAGTCATCACACAACACACCTTGGGTACAATGTTTTTAACCAGATCAGAATTGATCACTTCTACCTTTCAGCCCACATTTTATCAATTGATTCACAAATCATATCAACTACTTTACCAAGCATATGAAGCACTTTACTCAAGATATGTTGTGTACATATTTTCCTAATTTACCATATTGACAATTCTATTATAAAAGGATATAAAGTTTGTATATCTTATTCTCAATAAACTCATTTTGAAGCTTTGTGATGTCACAGTTCTCCAAGGTTCTTCTAAGTGCTCACAATTTTTTATCACTCCATTCTTTAATTTTGCCTGGGATTGAGATTATGTTTTCAGAGACCCTTCCTTTCATCTACTGAAAGCTTAACAATTAGCTGTCTACAGTTTTCCAACACTTTTCATCCCCTGTTCTTCTGCCTCCCCCCAATAACCAGAAAATTATGATACTTCTTATAAAAGCAGCTCACTAACGCCAAATGAAGACATGGGTTTATGGTAAGAGCAGAAATGGCTGAGAAGATGTCACTGAAACTTGTGCATCTTGCATGACTGAGGTTTCCAAGCTTCTTTCAGTTCTCATACAATTTTTTCAAGTGAAAATACAGTGGTAGTTTAATAACTGCAGCAAACACAATTGAAGCTTCTCTGGTTGAATAAGGGGAATAGAGCTTTTCTTTATACTTAATATCCATGTGAATCTCACCTGAAGATCTTGTTAAACAGCAGATCCCAAATCTGTGGTAGGGCTTAAGGTTATGTCTTTCTAACAAGGTCCTAGGTGATGTCCATACTCTGACCCACGGATCACATTTTATGTAGCAAGACCCTGGGACATCCTGACAGTATTCCTAGGGCTCCCCAGAGAATCATACTTTATGTGGCTCTAGCATTTCCATATGTTTTACCATAGCTCTATATCATTATCTCCCTCAATATTAAGTACAAATGTGCTTCTCCCCACTGCCACATGTCTATGCCCTAACCCCTGGAACCTATGAATATGTTAGGTTACATGGCAAAAGGGAATTAAGTTTGCACATGGAATTAAAGTGCTAATTGGCCAGTCATGAAATAAGGAAATTATCTTGAATTATTCAAGTGGGTCCAATGTAATCACAAGAATCCTTAAAAATGGAAGAGGGAATCAGAGTCATAGAGAGATGTGATTCTTGAAGAGTAGTCACAGAGGTACAGTGTCTTTGGCTTTGCAGATGGAAGATGTGGACCAGGATAAGGCATGCAGACGGCCTCTCAAAGCTAGAAAAGGAAAGGAAGCCAATGTTCTCCTAGAATCTCTCCAAAGAAATGCAGCCCTGCTGTCATCTTGATTTTAGCAGTGAGATTTGTGTCAGACTTCTAACGTAAAAACATGTAAGATAATAAATTTGTGTTGTTTTAAGCCAATAAATGTATGGTAAAGTGTTTCAGCAGTAATACAAAATACACTCTCCTCATCATGTTTTTCACAGAATAAAGAGCCAACTCTAATGATCTGTATAATATTATAGCTCTCTCTTTAAAAAATAGAAAATATTTGAGTGAAGCTTTTGTCTTTCTTTGAATTGCTACTTTATTCTCAAACTATGAGTTATGTAAATGCTACAAGGGATCTCGTTTTATGTGGAAATCAGTGATTTGTGCATATGATGATATAGTATACTTTATTGCATTAAGTCAGCATCTGGATTTTTTTAAAAAGTACTCAAAATTGTTTTGCTGGTTTTAGAACAAGATTTACTACTCAAACTAATTGCCTAGAGTCTGACTTTAACTGTGACACTTTGTTGTTTTTTTTAGTGTTCAAAAATTACTGCTTTTAAAACAGTAATTGAAAATCATAAATTTTTTGTTAGAATTTTTCTCCTTGTGGTATTTAAAGAAAGCCTTGCCACATTTACCACTAAATAAGTTTAAATGTCAGCATAATAACTTTTCTATAAATTCTAAATGAGTTAAAATTTTGATTGGAAGAAATCAGTATAAATACTAGAATGGAAAGCGTCAGGAGTTTGGCCTCTTATATGAAGAATTTTTAACCTCCCAGACATTGGGGGCGAGGTTGGGGATGTCAATAGAATTAAAGCCGCCTGTGATTTTATGTCTCTAAACAATTGAAGCTGTATCATGCGGCAGTTCAACAAAGGAAATAGATGCAGGTCATTTGACGGCAAAATCTCTGCACAGTAAGTAATAAAATTATTAAAGAATACAAATGACACATAGTATCCCCAAACCTGTGAATGAGCCTCATCTGTTTAGATACAGTGGCTTCTAAATACTTTATGCATCATTCAATAACCTGTATGGGAGAAAGTTGCTTCCAAGTGGCAGCAGGGCTAGTTCTCAATGTAATATGCGATTAAAACGCACATCACACTGTGCGCCCCCATCTCCTGCTAGGAGTGGCGAACAGGGGAAATGGGGGACGGGATGAGAGGGCATCAGCAAGGCCTGAAAGGGAAAGGAAATCAGGTACAGAAAGCAACAAAATAGAATAGATAGGAATATGGGGCACACATCAATCAGGGTTCAAAGTTGCAAACAACAGAAATCAGGTTTTAGGGAAAACGGAATTAATGAAAAAGCTACAGTGTTGTTCACAATTCTCTGAACTGGAGAACAGGTGGAAATGAGGGCAAGATAGCATGGCCAAGCCACAAAACCAACCCAGAGAAGTCGCTGCCGCCCCCACTACTAAGTGCTAGATGCTGTTGGTTGCTCTGCCATTGCTTCTGGCACCGGACATTGAAAGCCACAGCTGCCTCTAGACTATCTGTGTTATTCCTGCTTCTGCTGCCACTTCTCGTCACCAAAATGGATTTTCTCCAGTGCCTACTTCTTTGAATCAGTACCTTCTTATTCAAAGTTGGAAGAAAATGTGTTTGCCTGATTCATAGAAAGAAGGTCAGGTGCTTACATCCTAGATGAAAAGTACCCAGAGAGCAAATATCAAGCATTCTCAGCCTCTGTTATGCAAGACAGGCTCTGTCTTTCACCATGACTAATTATGGGGGGACTTCCAGAAATATAAGAAGAGATTTCTGATGTTGGCCAGCCCGCAGCCCCTCAGGAAAACATATACCCATCACGAGCAATCTGAATACAGTGAAAGGGAGTATGGAATTCAGTTAATGTTATCATTCAAATAAGTCTGAAATTCTCTGGAATAACAGAAGACAGCAAGACTCTGTCTACTTTTCCATTGACTGTCTCTCAGAATCACTACCTGTAGCTCAGGAATATCCACAAGCACCTTCAGAAATTATACAATCTGTCAATCCCAGAGATGATTCAGGGTAAAAGATTAAGTAAAATATAATGGTAATATGGATTTACTAAAGGTTAGTACTAATCCTACCTATATTTTGTTTTTCATGGTACAAACTAAAATTATATTAAATATCTAGGTGAGAAATAATAAAAAATAGATTATTGATTAATTATAATACTAAAGCATTCAATCTTGGTGATTTGGCCCTCTCCATTTAATAATAAAATCAAACCAGAATTGAACTCATACTATGTACTAAACACTATAATAATCGCTCACAAATTATTTTATTCCTTCTTTATATACAACTTCATGAGACAGATGAAGTATTAATAACATACTTTTGCAGTAAGAGACTTGCTGAGGATTATACAAAAATACCAGAGCTGAGGCTCCACCCCCATTATGTCTTCAAGTTCCAACTATGTCTAATTCCGAAGCCCAATTTTGATTAAAAAGTGCCGTAGAGGAAGTTCGGCAAAGTTTACCTTCCCCATTTTTGTTTTATTTGTCATTCTCTCCTCAGTGTTAAAATGAAGTGTATCAGAACTTTAGCAACAAAATCTGAAATTGTAACTGCAAGTACTTATGCAACTGGGGACCCCTCCAGGATATGCAGGGCCTTGGGCAAATATTTTTGCAGAACCCTTAACTATATAAATAATTTGACTTTTAAATATATTACAAAATTTATGAATCCCTGTAAAGGGTAGTGACTCACTGGTGAATATTTAGAATAATGGGTACTTACTTATTTATTGTTCAATGTGTTCATGTGAAGAGTCTTCATAATGCCCAGATGCCACCTCTTCCAGTTCAGGTCTAGGAACCATCCCTCTGTGTTCTTTACTGCCAAAAATGCTGATTTTGTATATCCCACTGTGAGACTGTGTTATCACAATGTCATGGCTCTTAAATGCCCATTTGTATGGAAACAACACATATCTTCTTGCCTCTGCAGCTTCCTAATACCATATACTTAATGCTGGTTACATTATTACTCACAATGCTGAATTATCCCTCATGCTGCCCATGGATATTAGCTTCCAATAATTCTCTCAAAGGTTGCTAATTTTCTTCTCAAAGAATGATAACCACAAATGCTATCTTATCCAGAGAATACAGGAAATATGAATAATTCATTCACTAGTCATGTTAAATTTGCCATTCGGAATCCACACCATAAATGTAGAACAACACATCTTTATAACAACGTTGACTGCACTTCCGCCTTCCACATACCTCCCCATTAAGGAGGATAGGCAAGGGACTTAGGGGTGAAACAAGAATAATGTTCCTATGTACATAAGGAATATACATCCCTTATCCTACACAGCTTAAGACCAACCCAAGGGCCCACTACCATTGCACAACAAGGGTGTCAAAATCCTTGATGACTGCCTGACAACACGACAAAGAGCCTGAGGGGAGGCTAAGGTGGCCACCCTAGTGCTACAAGCAGAAGCAGAGAGGCACACAGGATCATGATGCCTGCAATCCCACTCCGCACAAGTCTTGAGCTGTGCTATATGCAACAAGTTGTTTGCTTTTGTAAATGTTTTGTTTGTTGTTGCCTCTCTATTTCATTATTCATCACTTAAAATAGATTCTCTAAAGAGAATCTGAAGAGTCCTTGAAGTCACAAATTCTCTATAAATACATCTACTCCAATCTTAGTAAATCGGAGGGCATTATGTTACTGTTTTCATCAGTTCTCTTGATTCCTAGTTTAACTATCCTGCTCCTTCTGTTAAATTACGTTTAAAATTTAGAAACTTGTTAAAATTGCACAATGGTCAATATTTTGACAAATTCCTGTATCATGCTGCCTCAAAAGGTTAAACAAACAATTTTATCAAATACAAAAATCAAGAAACACAATCTAGTAAGTATTTGCTGAGTAATCTTGCCTGTGGCTGAGCAAATATATATGCCAGCTGACATCTGTTTCAATCTATCCCCTAGATATAAATTGGTAGTTTGATCTTATATTTTTGTGGGGCTATTCACTGTGATCAAAGCATCCTGTGACAAATTGTATAGAGATCACTGGGAAAAATTATGTTTGCTGGAGATTAGTTAGATCAAATCACTGGGGAAAGAAAGGAAGCCATTTTAAATGTATTAATACATTTAGTAATGTTGAAAGATTTCTGTATTTATTACCTCCACAGTGAAAGCAAAATGTTTAGCACAGTATGCTGAATTTTGTTACTTTCTAATATTTCATGTTGCCTTTTTTCTAAAGAACATAATTAATGTTTTATCAGCCATTTATCATTAGTCTTTTTCAATATAATTTAATATTTTTCTTGTTATGTAACAACTTTTTCTAGCCAAATGTCAACTCTGATTTAATAATGAAAATAACAAGAAAAGTAAAACAGATTTACTTAACAAATTTGGATAGTAAATTTTTCTATTTCTATTACATTAAAGGAAGAGTGGGTAAGTGTCTATGTGTAGCTCAAACTGTGAGATACCTTCTGTAGTTAATTACATGTTTATTTATACGCCACCTACAGATAGGTGAAGCATATGAAGAAAAAAATCAGAAGTACTTCCAACAGAAATTCCTTTATTTTTTGATACAGGCCAAGCTCTTCATCCTTCAGAAGTAGTTTGTATAGAGAAGTATCCCAAATTCCTCCAACAGTGCAATTCCTAGCTGCTCCAAGTAATACATCTTGTCCTTGTACGTGAGAAAGTGTTTAGTAAAACCAGATGGCCAACTGTTTTCTTGTCTTGAAGCACTTAAAACTGGCAAGGATAGATTTAAGGTAAAAAAAAAAAGTTACAGATCCTAATGACATGAAGAGACACTTGAAAACCTGGGTTCATCCATAATTAGATTATTTCAGTTATTCTCCACCCAACTCTTATAAGTCACAGTTTGTTATCTGAAAAATATTATTCTAACACACATTGAGCTCAAATCTCCTCCATCCCTACCTTTGTGAAAGTCTATACAAGATCTACATTGTCATTTGAAACACTGAGAAACCAATGAGGAAATAATAGACAACTCATCTTTATTATTGGATATCCTCAATGTCACCCCTGAATATTCAACTCAAAGAGATCCATTCCTGTGCCAAGCCCCAGGCTTGACCATACAATCTATATGCAAAGATAAGTGGATCTTCTAGGCTAGTGCTTCCCAAACAAATCACCTAGGGATTTTGTTAATATGAAGAGTGGGGCCTGAGCATCTGCATTTCAAATAAGTTCTCAGATGATGTCAGTGCTCCTGAACTGTGGGCCATTTTGGGTAAAAACTTTCTAGAGCTAGACAATGTTCAGAATTCTATTGCTGCCATTCCTCTCACCTTCTCCTATGATCTGTTCCCAGCCTACTTATTCTCTTCTCACGGTCTGTCTTTCATGACATACTGCCCCAACTCCCCTTCTATTAACTATTGGTGCAAAGATGGGGTTTGTAGTTTTGTCCATCTCTCTAGCCTCTGTGTTTCTCATCTCAAATGAAGATTCCCTCTTCTAGTCCTTGGCCTCTGGAATCCCTTCCTTCATCTGAGGTCACCTACAGAGCTCCTCCTAAGTAACCAGGATCTAGACAATGAAAGTGGGAAGAAAGAGCGAAAAAGGACCCAAAAATGAAAAAGGAAGTGTAAGTAAAAAACAAAGCCTTGGGAATCTGAAATGTATTTGCGGAAGATTCTGCTAACTAAGCCTAAAAATCTGTTATGAATGTAAGATAAAATGAAAGGGCCAAGTGATCAACCAATGCTTAGGAGTTCAAAGAGAACAATAATGAATCACAGTAGACTAAAGCATGGGAGCTTTGTGAGAAATATGGGGAATAAACTTGACTTTAAAAATTGTATTAAGATTAGATAGGTGAAGGGATGTGGGAATGTTATTCCAATGAGAGGCAATAATGAAAGCAAATCTGCAAGGGTAGAAACGTTTAAGCAAACGATGTGAGGACATCAGTAAGTACACCCGTCAAAGAAATGGAAAGAGGTAACGTGAAGCTCCCGAATACCAAGCTAAAAATTAATTTTAGTTGTATTTGTAGGTGGTAGAAGGCACTGAGGTTACAGGAGGGGGAAGATGACTAGAGATATCCTACTTTCCACTTTGCCTGGGACAGTTCCAGTTTCATATCACTGTCCAGCCACAATTATAATAATTATTAATATCTCCCTTTTGCTGTTTAAAGTGATCCACTTTGAACAATAAATTACATGGTCTCCCTAAGCATAATGTAATTGGTATTACACTCAAATGGACTAGAACAGTGATGTGCAGCCTGTTGTCCCAAGATGCCTGGGTCACAAAGAGAGGACCAGACAGGCTGTGGGAGGAGCATATGTACCTGGCATGGTTATGCTGATTGTTGCAGGGGGATCAAGTTTTATTGTCGTTATACATTTTATATCTCAGATTTATAAAATATAGATAAATTAATGTAGTTTCCTACCAGCTCACAACTGTAGTTTATCTTATCATTAGAACTTTTCAAAACATAAATTTCAGAGTTGGAACATTAATAATAGGCTTTGTGGATGTGAACACTGAAATTAGAGTATGAATTAAGAAGGCAGCCAAAGCTTGGAAAGGACAGGAAGGAAGCTGGTTAGGATGACAATAGGCAAGAAAAAAATAAGTTAGATGCTGGATACATTTTAGAGGGAGAATCAACAGGGCTTAAAACCTGTCTGGATACAAAATGCCAGAGAGTGGGAGACGTGAAAGGTGAGTTTTGAGTTTTAAGTCTGGATGCCTGAAAGAAATAAGAAATGCAAGAGGGACTGCAGAGCAGGAGAGAGGGCATTTTAGCAGATGGAATGATGACATGACCTTCAAGAGGACATATCCAGTAGGTACCTCAATTAATAGGTACCTCAATTAATCTTTTTGCTGGGAGCTGGACCCTTCCCTTTCATTTTTCATTTTTAAAAGTCATGTCTGTATTGTCTCTTATATACCTCTAGATTCAGAGAAAAAATCAATGAGGATTAATCTTTTTAATTTTTGTAGCAATGTCGAATTTCTGTTTATATTCCCAGTTTCAGATTAGTGAAGGTTTAAAACATTGATATAACTTGACGGGGCTTTTTAAAAATTAATTTATCATCACCAGGACAATTATAAATTAGTTATGTTCACACTACATGACCTTAGATATCAAGCTCTGTACCTAAATTCAATGACATATGAGAAAAGTTTTAGTAAAAATTGCAAATGAAAGAACAAAAAGAAAACTGGTTTGATTTACATATATAAGGATTAATCCGTCTTCTTCTATACCTAAACTCAATTTATGTTAGCTATGTATTCCTGCTTTACTATTATATTAATATTTCCCCCTTCGGTTCCTAAGCCAAACACAACTGGGGTTTATTATTGCCTGAACAAGAAGTGCATAAGGGATTGGGTGCCGCAGATTGTTACTTCAACTACTGAAGTTTTCTTGGAGCTAGTGCCTTAAATTTATCCATCTATTCACTTGTCCTATACTTACAACCTTTGTCATTGCCCTAAATTCAGGCTGCTCAGACCTTGAACCCTCTGGTCTACTTTGTCCTTGGGCGTGTTTCCTCCTGAGTCCTATAAGAGTATCTGACTTCCATGTTGAAGGATGTCCTGACTCTTGTTTTCCATCATAATTTCTAACATCATTTCAAACTAAACCTTTTGTACTCAGGAATGCTTCTGGGCTCCTTATCATCAGATAGTTCGATGATCTTTGTATTTAACCAAAATCATAATGTTAAAGTAGGAAAAAAAAACCTTGTGACGCACACAATAATTTTACAGATGATGAAACTGAGCCCAGAGAGATTAATAACTAGTCAGAATCATAAACCAAATTTGTGGCAGATTTAAGACTAGAGATCAAATATTATATCTTCTAGTTTAAGATTTTGTTTACCACAAAAACTTCTTTATTCCTTAGCTGAAGTTCCAGTGCTGAGACCAAATTTAACAATAATTGTGTTTTAATCATTAGCATATCCATAATTCTATCAATCCTATCCTCTTACTAAGTTTCCTATCCTCTTACTAAGTTTCATTTACAAGATATAGATAACTCATTTTCACCTGTAAAATTGAGATATTCCTAGGGTGAAATATAATAGCTACTGAATCAATTCACTAGAAACAAATTAAATTCAAGCAACAGAGAGGTATCATATTACTGATTTGAAAGGACATGGGGAATCTAAATGATACTGAGTAGGTATCAAAATAAAACAGTAGATATAGCTCAAATATATTGTCACCTTAGCAATGTTCCTGGGGAGCTGCTACCATCAAGGATAAATTTCATGGGGGTTTATAAGAAGTTAGAATTTTAAGATTTCCCAGGAGCACAGAAGTAATTAGTTTGTATAGTACTGACTTAGTACTCTTTCAAAAGAATAATTCCACATCCTAAATTGTCAACATTAATGCATTGACAAGCTGAAATCTCATTTTGCCTACAGACTTCAATTCCTTTTAAAGATAAATTAAACAAACAACAACACAAATACAATACCCAAACCCTGAGAGCTGCTACAAAAAGGCAAGGGAAAAAGGGATAAAAATCACAGTAGAATTCCAGAGTCTCAAATGCACATCTTGTTCCAGCAACAACCCACATGAATTTTGCCCTTCCCCACTGAAAACCAAAACACTAATTTAAGTGCTTTAAAGTGAATATGGTTTTGTGTAAAGCACTTATTGGATGCTTGACGAAGAAATAAATCAAGAGATTGTGGGAAAATGTTTTGCATGAAAAAACAAAGATTCAGAGTCTAGGTCAATGTATTCTTTTCCTCTACCTTTTCTATTTTCCATAACAAGTCCCAGAGGAGAATAGGCATAAATAATGAAATAGGATGAATAAAAATTTAAACATCTGACCTCCTAATTCCTCGATAGAAACATATCGGTAAAAAGGAAAGATAAAAACTGAGGCTTGTTTGGTCTCTCAGAGTAGATACCTTTTGCTTTAATACCTTTTGTGTGTGCATCTTTAAATTAAATGGGAATGTAAATAACTAGGTTTCTTATAAAACGCTTTTAGAAGATTAGCAAAATGAACTTCAATCAGAAGACTTATTTGTTTATTTTTACTTTGAGGAGAGTGGCCGCAGACTTCTGAGCTAGTGAGATAATGAGAAGGTATTTCACATTTATGTCCAACATTTAGGAATTGCTGTGACTCTGTTGTTGTTTTCTCAATCAGTAAGCTACAGTGGCATGTATGGTCTTTCTTCTTACAATCATAATGTCTCCAATATTCATGGTGTTGACGAAAAGCCTGAGCATAGGTCAATCCCCCTTGCTACATTTCTGAAAATCTCAGAAGGAAAAGTAACTCAATTCTTTGAACAATTACTATGTTCCTGTTTTGATACTAAAGGCATTAAATACAATAGTTACAACAACTTCGGACGGTAGATTCTATTGACCTTCTGTTACCAAAAAGACTACCATAGCTCAGGGAGTGAGCAAATGGAGGAGTGAGAATTTAAATCCAAATTTTTCTTATTCCAAAACCCGCTCTTTCTCAATAGCACCGTGATGCCTCTAGTAACTGCAGGTGATCACCGAATACATGAATTAGAAAATGATCTACTGCATCTACTAAAAAAACTGTATAATATAATTTAATTGCATTTATAGATATCTAGAGAGAAAATGCTTATATAATTATTTTAACAGGGTATCCTATGAAAGCACCATTTTTTATTATTAAAATATCCCTGGTACACATACAACTAATAGACTATTTTAAGTAATTTAGAAAAAACAAAAACCTGAACTGCTCAATACATCATATTTCTGAACACGTATTTAATTGCTTTTTCATTCCCCCCCCCGCCCCCCATTTCCCTACTAGAAGGGATAATTAGTGGTCAGATGATTTCACAGATGAAATTCCACAGAACTATCACAAGATGCAACTTTAAGATGTATTTGTTCCAACCTTCAATTTTCAATAAGTATATAAGGAATGGCTAACTAGAGACTTGAATGCAGCCTGTGGCCAAGGAACAGCGTGTATTTCTGTGTGACAGTAACTAGCACATAGAGAGAGCTAAGTCATGTTGGCCTCATTGAAATCAATCTGTCATCAAGGGAGCTGTCTGGCTTAAATAATCTATGAACTTCTGATGGCCTCTGCAAAAACCCAAGAGTTAGCTATACATGTATTAGTTCCAAATATAGTCATATATATTCAGTTACCAAAAACCTCAAAAGTACACGAAAATGTTAGAAAATCTTTCATATCCCACTTTCAATTCAGTATCACTTTCTGATTTTCAGTAATAGAATAAAAATGTTTGCTCCATAATCATATTGAGACAGCAGTAATTCATATAACATTCAGTGATCAGAAGCTTTTTAAAATGAGATGTCCACCCCTTTAAGACTCTGAACTTTGCTTTGCTTCAGAAAAGAGTGTTTGGCATTAAGTTCATCTCCCTCAAAGCCACATTACTGCTGAGTGAAATAACAAACGCAGATTATTTAAGTATAGCAGCCTGCTAGGCAGCACTTTCCTGAGTGGTTATCATAGACCATACCTCAGGTGGCTATTGTAAGGCCCCAGGCCAAAAGCAAAGAGATTCACAAGAACTGCATAAATCAACTAGAAATCATTTTGCTTGGCTTTCATATTGTTATTATGAAATTGAACTAATATAGACTAAAAAAGAAAAATCTTCTATGGGCTGAACTCTTTCTGTGCTTTCTCCTTATGTTCCCAACAGCCTTTGGCTTGAAACGTACCACGGGATCAAAATCATGTATAAAATTCTGTAGATTAAAAAGCAAGTGGGTTCGTACCTGGTTTCTGGCTACTCTACTGAGTAAATTATCTAAGGACCCATGGAACATTGCCTAAGTCACCCTTGTGAAAAGTGAAACAAAAAACAAGCGTGCAATGGGATAAAGAAAGGGAAAGAAAGGGAAAGGGAAAGAAGAAAAGCGTCAACCTCAAGAAACTCGTAGAGAAGGTTAATCACCAATTTTCAACATTTGACTTACTTGCCAAGGTATCTCAAAAGAGTTACTCATAAGCAGCATAAAATTGTATATATCATCAAGGAAACTTAGGCTTCTGCCCACCTACCTGGAATTTAGTAAATTTCAAAAAAAAAAAAATTGAAAAGCTTAGTTGCATATCAACAAGAATTTCATAATAATAATAGGCACCATTTCATGACTACATATTATATGTAGGAATTTGGCATTCATTACCTCTTTAAGTCATATCGACCCTATTTTAGAGGAAACAGGAGTTCAGAGATCAAGTAATGTCTACATTCACTTGAATATTACCAACATTATCACAGAATTTAGTTTAACTCATTAATTAGCTCCTGAAACAGTGCCAGGCATGGAGTGGATGTTAAATAATTGTTAATGGTCTGACTAATTCCAAAGTTAAAGGCACTTTTCCCTTTGCCATGCTAATTCTTCACAGATGTGAGAAGATAAGAGAAAGGAAGAAAGAAAGAAAGAAGGAGAGAAGGAGGGAGAGAGGGAAGAAGGAAAGAAAAGAAAGAAAAAGAAAATAAAAGAAGAAAAAAGAAAAGTATTATTTTCTTAGTGGGCAAAAGAAAAAATCTTCTATATTTTCAACTGTTTAAAACCATTGGGCAATTATTTTTGTATCCCATACCTGTCTAGCTAATGTAATTGTAATTAAAATGTGGTGACAGGGCACTAAAAGTATTTGGTAAAAATCCTTTTTATAGATTTTTAGACCTTTAAAAAAAGAGCTGCAAATTTTTAATGATGCAGAAGCTATTAGATGACTTGCTTGAGATCACCATATAAACAGCAGAACTGGGGCCATTTGATCACTCATTTTTTAAATGACTGTTGTGTGCCACACAATGTTCTAAGTATTGGAGATTTAAGT
>RJWJ010015350.1:0-36156 GCA_004363605.1 Indri indri | reverse complement strand
CTGTTACAAGAGTAGGTTACTGTCTGTTTACACATCAAATTGGGTTACAGTTCATTATGTATGGAGAAACCTTTAGGCTGAACTTACAATACGTAAGGAGGCAGCTTTAAGCCTAACTTAATTTAACACTTCCCCCTTTTGGTCAACCTCTTAATTTTTGAGAGGTTGACCAAAACTTCAGGCATTAACATCACTCTGTCGCCATTGTCAATGGACTTATTTGGTTTCTAATCTCATCGGGAAATAGCAGAACAGTGGGATTTATAAGGTGGGAACAAGGAAAACAGAACAATAGAAAAAAAATTGATCAGTTACCATCAGGTTACCTCAGGTTATTTTTTGGTAAGGATGAGAACAGAGAGAACTTCCTTGTTAGGCTGGAATCTCCTGTTTTCAAGAGAAGAAAAAAAAAGGCTGGTCTGTCTTGGGATCTACTCTGTTTCCTTAAAGTTTTAGTTTGATTATGTGGCATTTAGCATGAGTAACTCCATTTTGATTTGGTCTGTTGGGGCCTAGTGCAGGAGCTCTGTTCAAAACAATGGTCTCCTAGAGTTTTGTCTAACATGTGCATTCAAATCTCAAACTTTGTAGAAATTTGTTTTCTCTCTTTTTGTATAAGGCTATACAATGTACTCAAATTTGCCTTTTGGCTTTGCAAAGCCTAAAATATTTACTATCTGGTTTCACAGAAAAATTTTGCTGATCTCTGGTTTAGAAGAGCATGGAAGTTAGTGTCAAGCAGATCTGTATTGAGCTCCAGAGCTGCCATTTACTGATTGTATGACCTTGAACAAGATATTTATCTTTTCTGGCCGGGCGTAGTGGCTCACGCCTGTAATCCTAGCACTCTGGGAGGCCGAGGCGGGCGGATTGTTTGAGCTCAGGGGTTCGAGACCAGCCTGAGCAAGAGCGAGACCCCGTCTCTACCAAAAAAATAGAAAGAAATTAATTGGACAGCTAAAAATATATATATAAAAAAAAAATTAGCCGGGCATGGTGGCGCATGCCTGTAGTCCCAGCTACTCGGGAGGCTGAGACAGTAGGATTGCTCGAGCCCAGGAGTTTGAGGTTGCTGTGAGCTAGGCTGATGCCACGGCACTCGCCCCAGGCAAGAGAGTGAGACTCTGTCTAAAAAAAAATCTTTTCTAAGCCTCAGTTTCCTCATCTGTAAAGTGGGCATACAAATAATATTTATCTTGAAGCATTAAATGAGATAATACATTTCAGGTACTTAATGCAATACCTATCAGATGGTAAGGACTCAACATGTTACTATTATTGTTGTTGTTTTGCCATAAAATGAATGAGATTAAATAAAATTGCTAAGCTAAATGAGGATGAAATTTTAAGTTACTTTAGAAACTATAATACATTCTACCATATTATACTTAGGAAACTTTTTACTTATTTAAAAAGGCATTTTGAATTTAATGATAATGACGAAAGCTCATTCAGGATAGATAAAACTGGTAAATCCTATGTTATGATAGAAGTTTTAAAAAAGTCATACCCAGCTATTCTGGGAGAGCTGAGATTACAGATCATGTATCTGAGTAAATCAAAACCCTCTCCTCAGATTATGCTTGCTAAGTTCTTTCCAGTTACTAGAGTCAGAAAAGAAAATGCCAGAACTCCACAGAATCCACGGATAAGATATTTTGCTGAAGAGGAATATGGGAACAGACTAAAGGAAAAATTTTAAGCTGTAATCTTTTACTCATGCCTAAGGTCAGGATCTGAAACTGCTGAAGACAGGGCACACTGGCACCCCCACATTTTGATGCCCAGATCAGCCTTTAATTTTTTTAAACAATAGCAGCTTTATTAGATAAAGTTCACATATGACACAATTCACTTATATAATATGTACAATTCAATGGCCTTTACTATATTCACAGAGTTGTGCTATTATCACCATAATCAATTTTAGAACATTGTCATCACCCCCAAAAGAAACATTTTACCTGTTAGCAGTCTTTCCCCAACCTATAGCTCCTGGCAATTACTAATTTACTTTATATATCTATGGATTTGCCAATTCTGGATATTTTATATAAATTAAATCATATAATATGTGGTCTTTTGCGAATGGCTTTTTTCGCTTAGCATAATGTTTTTGAGATTCATTCATTTTGTAGCAGGCATCAGTACTTCATTCCTGTTTATTGCCAAATAATTTTCCATTATATGGATATGTTACACCTTGTTTATCTATCCCTCACATTTTATTTGTCCGTCAGTTGATGGACATTTAGGTGCATTCAACTTTTGACCAATGTTAAAACTCCTTTTGCTATGACTGAGGCTCCATATTGTCACAGTGATGCTTGTTGGCTACCTTGACTGAGCTGGCCTCATAGGGCACAGGTTGCTCTTTGTGAGAATGAGAGATTTTAGTATAACTTCCAGCCAGAGCCATGTAAAGGAATGTGCAAGAATTTACTTGAAAGATATGTAAAAGAAGGTGGTCAGGGCTGTAATAGCTTCTGTTCAGGCGGTCATATAGTGCTGAAGGGTCACCCAGTGAATAGTGAGATGCCTGTGGGTACAATATTACTTCCTTTACATTGCCAAAAAACCCCAATATTACATAGCATTTCTGAAACCAAAAAGCTGTGAACCATTGTGTCAAGGGCTTAATGCTATCTCTTTGGGGCTGTTCATCACAGCTTCTCTCCTCTGGCAGTATAAAGTGAACTCAACCACCAGGCTCCAGGTATTTATTTGCCTTATATCTTCCTTAGCCAGTTCATGACTATATTTTCAGAGCTGTCAAAGCATTCAACGCCTGATTTCTCAGGCTGAGCATATGTGTGAGTATAATGATAAGTTCATTTGTACTCCTGAAACCCTCTCTCTTAAATGTGTTCTGCAATAGTGTGATAGTTACACCAAAGAATAGTTTCAAGATATATATGCACATCAGTAGAAGTGGTGAAATACACACAGTATATTTTATGGGGAATTTCAGGGAAGGAAGGAAGAAATCAACCAGTTATTTGACATTAGGATAGTAGCAAAAACTATGGCTTTTGTATCAGATAGATTTTATGACTTAACTTGGCCAAAAATTTAACCTCTCTGTGCCTCATGTTTAAAAAGGAGATAATAGCACTTGATAGGGTTGTTCTAAGAAATAAATATGGCCCAAACACATGAAGAGATGCTCAACCTTGTGAATAATCAAGGAAATGCAAATAAAGACCACAATGAAGTATTAATTTGTACTCAAGTGATTAGCAAAAATTAAAAAAATGTCTGATAATATTAACATATACATCAATGAGATCTCTTAAACATTGTTGGGAAAATGTATGAATTTCTACAAACATTTTGAAAAAATAATTGTGCATTTTCTTATAAAGTGTAACGTAAGACCCAGCAATTCTGCTCTTACATAGACACTCAAGGAAAGTTGAGCACACATACTCCAGGAAAAATGTTCGTAGCAGCCTTGTTCATAAGAGCAAAGCCTGAAAACCACTGCCAGGAAATGGATAAATAAATTGCTGTAGAGCCACACAATAGACTGCAATACAGCAGTGGAGCTGAAAAATACAGAAAGCCCCAGGAGATTGTATACTGTATGGTACTCTTTTGATGAAGTTCAAAAACAATCAAAATTAAACAACACATTGTGTAAATACGTATATAGCATATGCGATAAAACTAAAAAGAAAAGAGGGAATGATTAGCAATCCAGAACCAATTCATGATTGTAGTTATTATGCTGTGAGACAGGCTGTGAGTTGGAATAGGGGAGGAGCTTCTAGGTAGGTGTAACTTATTAGTAATCTTGTGTTAGGGATGAGCTCAAAGGAGTTCACTATACATTTATATAAACAGGAAGGAGGGCTATCCATGGATTATGGATGAGAGGGTGTCATGAAACAACGAATATGATTAATGAACTCAGGTTACCTGAGGTCCAAATAAACAATGAGAAAGAAAAGTAAAAAAAGTAACGCATGAACGTTGTAAAAATTTGGGTATGCATATAGAATATGTAATTATAAAAAAAAATGTCACCAGTTATCTTTCAGATAGGAAAATTACAATGAACATTGTAGTGTAATAACGTTCCATTCTTTTCCCTAAGAATTACAAACAGTTTTTAATGAGACTAAAAAATGTCAAGTTGACAAAGTTTACGACCTGTGGGGACTGGTTAGGTCAGGCTACCTACTTACTGCAGGTTCTAATCAGCCTGGTCTCAGCCCTGCCCACAGCCAGCAGCTATTGAGGCGGCAAGCCACAGACATGGTAGGCACCTTCAGGGTGGGGCTGGAGAACAGGCCCCGGAGGCGTGTCCAGCTCCCCTGGGGGCGTGGCCAAGGGGCGAGGCGGTCCTCAGCCGGAGTCAAGGTAACGGGGCTGGATTGGGAGGAGCTACCGTCGCGGGATGATGACGTCAAGCCCTGGCCAGGCGTGGCGTACTATGCGTGCGCCGCTGTGGTTTGGTTTTTGCGTCCCAGCTCCTGACTTGTGGTAGAGTCGTGCTGTAGGTCGGGATGTTACAGGCTGTTGGAGCTGTGGATGAGGAAGAGGAGCATGCGGAGGAGGACTGTCCTGAATTGGTTCCCATTGAGACGAAGCAAAGAGAGGAGGAGGAAAAGTCTGGGTTCGGCGCCAAGATCCCAGTCACAATTATCACCGGGTATTTAGGTAACTAACCATCCCGGTCAGAAAATGCCGTGAACTCTGGTGTCCTCGGATTTTTGGGGGCTGCCAGTGCCTTTTCTCCTTAGGCACCAGGCCCTCCTGGCCGAGAGCAAATGTCTTTGAGGTAGGGGCTTGGGTCAGTTGCTCCTTGTATGGCTTGCTTCTCATCTCGGGGGTTTAATGATGCCCAGACCCTTCTGCTTTAGATTCGTATTTCTCAAGTGATTGAAAGCCTTTGAAACGAGGCTTTGAAGCCCGGGCTCGCCCCCTAGTTGTCCAGGTGACCGCCAACAAGTTATCTCACCTTTCTGAAGCTTATGTACCTCACCTGAAAATGGAAAAATACGGTTCACCTGTCTGAGCTTTTTTTCTCATCTGCGAAATGGGGCAGGAAACACCTTATTAAATCTATTGCCATTGAAGGATGTCCTGTCAGTAAAATACCTGGCACGTGGGCCATTCCTTGGTAGATACCCCTTCCCCACAAGTCAGACACTTCTAGCTATTAGTGGGAAGTATTCCCCGCCCTAAACATTTTTTTTTTTTTGAGGTCTTTTTGCAAACCACTGTGGGAGAAAGAGTAAGAATACAGTGTCTGTCCTTTAAGACTGTTTCTCAAACTAAGGACGTTTAGGGGTGTTCTAGGGATACTTAAAACCACGGGTTTGTGGACACGGTACTTTCTTGAAGGACAGTTTATGCCGTTAAACACTAGACATTCTTCATTGGAAAAGTTTGAGAAATATTTTTAAACCTTACAGTTAAATAGGTTAGAATACATACATGATTATAATAAAAGTGTGGGAAAAGTTAAGAAATGTAAACAAAGTGATACTACTTCAGGGAAAAAATGTTATTCCCAGGTGTTGCTACTAGAGACAAATACAAACTTGGGATACCTGAGGGCCTTTTTAAATAAAAATAATTAAATCAGTGGTGTGTTTTTTATTTTTGGCTTGTAGACTGTAAAGTTTATTTCTGCTTTTTACTCAGGACTAATTTTATAAAGGAATCGATTTTTGACGTTTCCTCATTGTTGTTCAGAGGCTCCTCTACTGAAAAGTTGAGCAAATTCCTTGTCCAAAACAATATACTTCAGACTTGCCCCTCTGGCCATCTCCATTTTGCTCACTGGTAGGTCAGTAAAGCATTGGAGATAATGGCCTGGAGCTCAGGAGTCAGGACTAATGCCCCAACCTTCTTGTTGCAGAATCTAGGGGATAGTTTTACTCCTTATCCTTGAATAATTTCTCTTTTTGAAATACTTTTCTGTCGGCTTCTGTTAGATTTTATTTTGATTTTTCCACCACTTGTCTGGCTTCTTTTTAAGATCCCTCACCCCCATCCATCTTTAACTTCATACCCGTGTAGTTTCTATTTTTATGTCCTACAGATACCTCAAACTTAACATGTCAAAAAACTTCCTATGTTACAATCCCCTGAAATCATTCTGTTCCTGTGATCCCAACCACCTGGAATACTCTTAAAAGCCTCCTAACTAGTCTTGAGTCTTGCTGCCCTTCAGTATGTTCTCTTTATGTTATCCCTAATGATCTTTATAAATGTCAGTGTGATTGTGTTACATCCTTCAGTGGCTTTCATTTGGGTTAAAGTTCAAATTCTTTAATATGAATTACAAAGACCTATATGATCTAGCTCTTGCCAACCTCTCCAGCCTGCCAAACTGTGGCCCAGCACATTGAACTAATTTTACTTCTTGAGCGTGCCAAGTACTTTAGTCCTTGAAATATATGCTTTTCTTCTTACTGTTACTCCTCTGGCTAGGTGTCCTCTTAGGTTCCCCATAGCATATCGTGCATCTCCTATTGAATGTATCATCCTGTGACATAATTGCCTCCTATTCATCTGAATTCCCCTCCATCCCCCCTTTAATATTTTTAAGCTCCATGAGGGCAGAGACTGTCTTGTTTGCTTTTTACCAAGGGCTAACATAAATCTTGTCCATAAGTAGATACTTTTGAATGAATGAACTATGTCTTAAAGTCTTTTTCTTCATAATGTGGTTAATTATTAAGCCCTAGTAAGTCCTCTGTTGGAAAGTTTCTTATATCTACCATTCCTTTCAATTTTCACTGTCACTGCCCTGTGAAACACTCATGTTCAGGACCACTATCTCATGCTTGGACTGGTTTTAAGAATTTCCTCATTGCCCTCTCTCCTTAAAGTCTGTCCTTCCATTCTATGCTATAAACATCATCTAAACCATCATTCCAAACTTTCATCTCTTCAAAAGCTTTTAAGGAAATATGACCTAAAAATGTTGATGACAGTAATACCCTAATACTCAGCAAATCCCTCCTAGTTAGTTATACTCTAGAAAACTTAGTGCATTTCAGAAGACATGTGTAAGCTATGTGGAAAAGGTTTTAGCAGCACTGTTTGTAATAGCAAAACACTGGAAACAACCCAAACGTCCACCAACAGAAAAAGATAAATAAGTGATATATTCATACAGTTGAACTACACTTCTATACAGTTAGGTTTTTCTTTTTTCCCCCACTCTGAACTTTAGTGTGTGTGGTTCCCAAGACAAATGTTTCCTTCTACTTGAGAGGAACATATTCGGTTTAATATGCCACCTACTGGATAAAGTTAGTATAGCTTTATGAATTTCTGCTGAGTATTCTGTGCATGCTAATGTGTCCTACCTCCAATTCCCCATTTCATAAAATCACTTTTATATAGATTGTTTTAAGCATACTAAAAGTAGCCATATATTCAGTCTGAATTTGTGTCTGGATAATATTGTGTGTTGAAATAGAAAATCTTTATGTGTAAATTTTAAGAAAGTAAACCGTATATTCTTGGTCCAGAAACATTGTCATCATGTCAAATAGGATGTAAATATTTTATATTTTATAAACAACATGAATACTTAATTCCTTGGATGCCATTACTTCAGTAATTCCTTATTTAACAGAAGATTTAGATGCCCTTATGTTATTGTATGAAGGAGGCATGTTATTTTGTGTATATTGAAAAACTATGATTCGACTTGTATTTGTAAATATTTATCAAGTTTTATGTGTACATAAAGCATTTTGTAATAGTTTTCAAAGGGTGCTTTTTTCCCTTTAGAACCTTTTATACCGTTGTTAATATATGAAAAATAGCATGCAAATTCTTAAAAACATTAGGACTCTTTATATATTTTTGTGCCTTTAAAATTAGTCTTTGAATTATGTTATGTAAAACAAATATATTTTGTAGGTGCTGGGAAGACAACACTTCTAAACTATATTTTGACAGAACAACATAGCAAAAGAATAGCAGTCATTTTAAATGAATTTGGGGAAGGTAAGTAAAGTTCAATAAACTGCATGTTGCAAAAATTTATAGGAGACTTGATTCCACAGTTTATTCATTTTTAAATTTGTTATTTGAAAATGTAAGGTATTATAATGTGAACACATTGGTCTGGATAGCTTTGGAAAAATTAATTTCTATGAAGCTTTATATGGATTGGGATACTGAAATTGGATAGTTTCTTTAAAATTTTATTTTACATAACTTTGGAATTCATACTGAAAATTAAATTAGATTTTTATATGAAATAAATGACTCCAGAAGTAAAAATGTAAAGACATGAAAGAAAGGTTTTTTTTTCAGGAACTAGAAAGGTACTTTTGTACTGACTATATTGTTTATTGCAACTCATGAAAAATGTTTGAAAATGGTTCAGTTGTTATAAGTTCACCTTGTTGAATGTTTATTATCTGCAAAGCAGTTAAAATTGAAGATTTTAAATGTAAGTTAGATGTATTGTCTCCCTTCTCAAGTAGCTTAAATTATCTGTGAAAATATATGTGCTTCTTAACTTTTTGTCTTAAATAAAAGCTCACTTTTAGCCAAAAACATAATTTCTGTTGGACTCATTCTAAACATGTATGATTTTTTTCACTTGTAAACAGGTCAAAGAGCTAGGTTTTATGAACAGGATGGGAAGCCTATTAAACTTCATTTCTGGTTTCAATTAACTAAAGAGAAAAGTGCTTTTAAGCAAAAATCCTAAGATTTCTAATAATAGTCTTTTTTCTCCTAGCTTCTTATTACCTAATCTATTGCACACGAATTACATTTATTGTTATTTCTTACTAGTTTTCTTCATTTTTTTTGGATCATTTTCACAATTTTGTTCATCATAGCATTCTTAATATTTTCCTTAATGTTTCATTAATGTATATAAACTGAATTCTGTAGCAACCGCTTTAAAAGCTCTTTATCATCACCTAACTGAAATATGAACAAAAGAAATATACAAATGAAAAATTATTGTTATTATTTTTTGCCATTTGCTTTACTGGACACTTAGAACTTCCCTGGTTTTGATATATTTCTTTTTTTTTTTTTTTGACACAGAGTCTGGCTCTGTTGCCCGGGCTAGACTGCCGTGGCATCAGCCTAGCTCACAGCAACTTCAAACTCCTGGGCTCAAGGGATCCTCTTGCCTCAGCCTCCGGGGTAGCTGGGACTACAGGCACGGGCCACCGTGCCCGGCTAATTTTTTTCTCTTTTTAGTTGTTTGGCTAATTTCTTTCTGTTTATAGTAGAGACAAGGTCTCACTCTTGCCCAGGCTGGTCTCCAATTCCTGAACTTAAGCAATCCTCCCGCCTCGGCCTCCCAGAGTGCTAGGATTACAGGCGTGAGCCACCGCGCCCGGCCTGGTATATTTCTTTATTGGAGGAAAAGTAAAACATTTAAAATCATTCTTATAACAAGCATCTCAAATGTACTTTATTCTTTCTTAAGTAAGCATTGCTAGGAAACTTACGTGTATTTGAATAAAATTTCCATTTTTAAATGAGTACTTAGTACCCTGACCAAAAAACTTTTTCAAAAGGAACTAGGGTTTTTATTCATACTGGGAATACTGAGCAGTCTGTCTAATAGAAACAACTAATTTAGGGGAAGAATGAAGGGGAAAAAAACCGAGATAATGGCAGTATGTTAAGTTGAAAGGCATGCAAAAACCAGTATATAAGACATTCTAGTTTATCTAGAAAGTTTACCATGGACAATAAAAAAATGCCTTCAAGAAAGCTACTTTATTAAGAAATGGGAGTGGGCAAGTAAGAGGCCTAAAGAGGAAGTAGGTTTGTTTATTAATTTTGGATTTACCTTTTTAGGGGCTTAAATCCTCTTAAATAAAAGCTAAAATTTATCTAGAGTACTGTAATTTAAGTTTTGAGGTTGCATGAATAGAATGAAATTATAAAATGTAGTTTTTGCTATGCGATCTGCTCTGTTATTGAGTATCCTCATCTTTGTTTTTGGTTGGCTGGTGAACATAATCTAAAGAGTGCTGCTTGTTAATTATTCCAGGAAGTGCAGTGGAGAAATCCTTAGCTGTCAGCCAAGGTGGAGAGCTCTATGAAGAGTGGCTGGAACTTGGAAATGGTTGCCTCTGCTGTTCAGTGAAGTGAGGAATGTGTTTACTATATGCTTTTGGTTTACTAGAAATGTTTATCAATTATATTTCCAGCTTTGATTTTCTAGTGTAATTTAACTGAATTTATACAGTTTGCTTCGTTGTATTTTCAAATAGAAAATAAATTTATTAGGATGCATTTTCTTAAAGTGTTTATTTTTTTCTATCAGCTCTAATGCTCTGGTCCTTTTATTGAGGTTTTTATTGTCTTTGATGTCAGGGTTTAATTAGTATTCTCTGTAGTGCATGAAAATCTTATTTCATATGTAAAAAATGATTATTCTGAATTTAATAAGTCATTGGTCTAATTTCTAAGTATTCAGCTTTCTTTTTTTTTTTGAGACAGAGTCTCACTCTGTTGCCCTGGCTAGAGTGAGTGCCGTGGCGTCAGCCTAGCTCACAGCAACCTTCAGCTCCTGGGCTCAAGCGATCCTACTGCCTCAGCCTCCCGAGTAGCTGGGACTGCAGGCATACGCCACCATGCCCGGCTGATTTTTTCTATATATTTTTAGTTGTCCAGATAATTTCTCTCTATTGTTTTTAACAAGAGATGGGGTCTTACTCTTGCTCAGGCTGGTGTTGAACTCCTGAGCTCAAACAATCCGCCCGCCTCGGCCTTCCAGAGTGCTAGGATTACAGGCGTGAGCCGCCGCGCCCAGCCAAGTATTCAGCTTTCTAAAAACAAAAATAAATGGCTGTCAAAAAGGAGAAAAACCTTACGCTATGTTCTACTAGTTATACTTAAGTTTCCAAGGCACAATGTCTATTTTGTTTGTTAATCTACCAAAGGGCCTAAAAGAATACCTGACACGTAGTAGCAACTCAAATATTTGTTGAATGAATTATGAAAATTAATACTTGTATTTTGTGGATTCTAAGGAATTAAATTTCTTCTACATCATTTGCTACCTTAGGTGTTTGAGTCAAATGTGTTGGCAAGGATAAAATCATAGCACTTTCTTGAACAACCAAAATGTAATCTATTAAGTATTTTCCTACACTTTTGATAATATAGGAAAAAGGGGAAATTCAAACCTTATACCCTGTTCAAAATAGAATGAAATGGTGTTTAATGGCACTGTCCCTTTGGCTATTATATTAAACTACTGTAGGTAATAAATTTTATTATTGTTTTGGATGTTGATTTTTTCTTTCATAAAGCTATAAAAATAACAGATACTGACTTCAGTCAGATAAAGTTCCCTCTGCTTCTAATTTTAATAAATTAAAGTATTAGTACATATATAATTTCTTTTTACCTATCAGGGTATATGCATCTCTCTCTTATTTTCTCATTCATAAATGTAGGACAGACATTATGTTAGAAACTTAGGAGTGTGTTAAATTTCCACATGCCTAAAGATATTTTTGTCTGAGGTTGTTGAATATGTTTTAAAACGTTTATAATGAATGTTTAAAAATACTTAGGTAATCAGCTGTATATTATGCTTTGGTATTCTCTAGGGACAATGGTGTTCGAGCTATTGAGAATTTGATGCAGAAGAAGGGGAAATTTGATTACATACTGTTAGAGACCACTGGATTAGCAGATCCTGGTAAGAAATGACATTATTAATAACTAGAATATAGTTCTTTGACATTTTAAATAGATGTATTACAGGAATATCTAAAATGAGTATTACAGCTTTAGAGTTATAAATTTTTTTGGTTCTAAAGAGGGAAAATACTGGGTTGTCGTTTTCTTTGGCAGATATATGATGAACAGAATACTTCTTGGTACTTTTAAGCTGTTAATAGAATTTGAAGTTTTTATTGATTGATTTAGGGTTATTGATACGAACAAAAGTTGTTAAAAATATGGAAATTTAGGAAAAATGGAGACTTTCTATTTCTAAGTACAATCGTCCCTTGGTATCCATGAGAGATTAGTTCCAGGATCCTCAAGGATACTGTAATCCATGGATGCTCAAGTCCCTTATATAAAATGTTGTAATATTAATATTTGCATATAACCTACGCACATCCTCTCGTATACTTTAAGTCATCTCTAGATTACTTATAATACCTAATACAATAGTTGTTAGACTGTGTTATTTAGGAAGTAATAAGAAAAAAAGTCTGTACATGTTCAATACAGATGCAGCCATCCTTTTTTTTTTTACTGAATATTTTTGATTCACAGTTGGTTGAATCCATGGATGTGGAACCCATAGATACGGAGTGAGGACTATATATGTGATTAGTTATACTACATATAGATTTTATTTCTGTTTACTTTCTAATCCAGCTTTCTGAGAAGGTCATTAAGATATATATAAAGGCTTTTAGACTCTGATCTCAGCAACAATTTCTCTCTTTAATTGTTAGTATTTTATTTTTCTATTACTAAAATTGAAATAATTTTATTTGTAAATGTTGTCATAAGGTATCAAAGAATACATAGTTAAATCAAGCCTACTGGGCCTTTTTCCTAGTGTGGAATTAATGATTATCAATACAATTTTTTTATATCTGAATAGAATTACATGTAAACTTCCCTGTGGAAAGCTGCATAGAGTCCACCCATTTCTAACAATGGGTTTCTGTTACTGTCTTACCAAACTCTAATAAATTCTGTTTATTTTCCCCGAAATAATTTTTAGGTAAACTCTTTCTTCTCAGTTTGCATAACACTTAGTACTTGTTTCATGAGTCTGATCTATACTGTTATTTATTTATTTTTGATGTGGGTCTATGGCATTGGGCTGATTTGTAAAGCTATGTTAAAGTATTTGGGAGTAATTTACCAAAAGAGTCATAATGGTCCAAAATAAATATTGGGAGTATATGGAGGGTTCAGATGTAATCAGTAGTTATTATACTTAAAAGTGTTACATAATAATATTGTCCCCATGTTTTCAAAGTAGTACTGAATTAGGGCTATTTTGGTCCTTAATAGTAGGCATGGGTTTTTCACAAATTTTAATACGTTTCCTGTAAATCTGACTGGTGATGGGACTTGGACTAATATGTTGGTGTTAAATATTAAATTATTTGATGCTGGTAAGAGAGAAAAATATATTGTATGCCTTTATTTAAAATAGCAAATGTCAATTTCTTTCATCATAGCCAATTTTGCCACTTTACAGAGAAAAACTCTTGTTGCTTTTGAGAGTACATGAGTTTAATAAAACATGATTCAGCATTCAGCGGAAGAAAGGAAAGTTAATGATCTCACGTAAAGCTTTTATACAAATTGTAGTTATAAAAAATGGTTAATGTTTCTTGCTTCTAACTTTCTTTAGAATAATGATTTTATTGTTTGGGTAAAGGTGGAATATTCATTTTAAAAAATTAAACCATACTGAAAAAGTACAAAAAAGAAAGTTAAAAAAAATTATCTTGCTACCATAAAATATAAGTAAGTAAGTTTCATTCTAGAGATCTCTCAGTGCCAGTGCTAATCGAATAGTGATATCAGCCTCAGCTGGGAGCTTGTTAGAAATGCAAATTCTTGAGCCAGAACCCAGATATACTTAATCAGAATATCTAAGGTTGGGGCCCAGCAAGATGTTTTAATAAGCCCTCCAGGTGATTCTTATATGGTACAGTCCTACCTCAGAGATATTGCAGGTTCAGTTCCAGACCACTGCAATAAAGTGAATATCGTAATAGAGCAAGTCACAAGATTTTGGTTTCCCAGTGCATGTGAAAGTTATGTTTACACTATACTGTGGTCTATTAAGTATACAATAGCATTATGTCTAAAAAAAAAAAAGTACATACCTTAATTTAAAAATACTGTATTGCTAAAAATGCTAACAATCATTTGAGCCTTCAGTGAGTTATAATCTTTTTGCGGGTAGAGAGTCTTGCCTCGATATTGATGGCTGCTGACTGATCAGGGTGGTGGTTGCTGGAGTTTGGGGTGGCTGTGGCAATTTCTTAAGAAACCAATGAGATTTACTGCATTGATGGACTCTCCCTTTCATGAAAGATTTCTCTGTAACATTTGATGCTGTTTGATAGCATTTTACCCACAATGGAACTTTTTTCAAAATTGGAGTCAATCTTCTCAAACTCTGCCACTGCTTTATCAACTAAGTTTGTCATATTCTAAATCCTTTGTTGTCATTCAACAGTGTTGACAGCATCTTCCAAGGAATAGATTCCCCCTAAAGAAAACACTTTCTTTGCCCATCTATAAGAAGCAACTCCTTATCTGTTAAAGTTTTATCATGAGGTTACAGCAATTGGTTCACATCTTCAGTCTCTGATTCTAATTCTAGTAGTTCTCTTGCTGTTTCTACCACACCTGCAGTTACTTCCTGCTCTGAAGTATTGAATCCCTCAGAGTCATCTATGGGGGTTGAAATCAACTTCTTCCAAACTCCTGTTCATGTTGATATTTTGACCTCCTCCCGTGAATCACCAGGTGTTCTTAATGGCATCTAGAATGGTGAATCCCAGTAGAGGAATCACTATTTATGGCAGCTATAGCCTTACAAAATATATGTCTCAAATAAGACTTGAAAGTTGAAATTGCTCTAGGCTTCAGAATGGATGTTGTGTTAGTAAGCATGAGAACAACACTAATCCCCCTTGTACATCTCCATCAGAGCTCTTGGGTCACCAGGTGCATTGTTAGTGAACAGTAATATTTTGAAAGGAATCTTTTTTTCCAAACAGTAGGTCTCAATAGTGGGCTTAACATATTCAGTAAACCATTCTGTCAGTAGATATGCTGTCATTCAGGGTTTGTTGTTCCTTTTATGGAGCACAGACAGAGGAGATTTAGCATAATTCTTAAGTGCCCCAAGATTTTTGCAATGGTAAATGAGCTTTGGCTTCAACTTGAAGTCATCAGCTGCATTTGCCCCTAACGAGAGTCAACCTGTTCTTTGAAGCTAGGCATTGACGCTCCTCTCTAGCTATGAGAGTCCTAGATGGCATCTTCTTCCAGTATAAGGCTGTTTTGTCTCCATTGAAAATCTGTTGTTTAGTGTAGCCGCCTTCATCAATTATCTTAGCTAGATCTTCTGGTTAACTTGTTGTATCTTCTACATTTGCACTTGCTGTTTCACATTATACTTTTATGTTTTGGAGATAGCGTCTTTCCTTAAACCTCACAAACCAGGCTCTGGTAGCTTCCAACTTTTCTTTTGCAGCTTCCTCACCTCTTTCGGCCTTCGCAGAATTGAAGAGAATTAGGGCCTTGCTCTGGATTAGGCTTTGGCTTAAGGGAATGTTGTGGCTTGTTTGATCATTTATCCAGACCACTAAAGCTGTCTTAGTCTGTTTTGTGTTGCTATAAAGGAATGCCTGAGGCTGGGTAATATATGAAAGAGAGAGTTTTACCTGGCGTATGGTTCTACATACTGTACAAGAAGCATGGTACCAGCATCTGCTTCTGGTAAGGGCCTCAGACTGTTTCCACTCATGGCAAAATGTGAAGGGGACCTCTGTGTGCAGAGATCCTGTGGTGAGGTAAGACACAAGAGAGAGCAGGAGGGGGGTGCCAGGCTTTTTTTAACAACCAGCTTTCTGGAGGGAACAAACAGAGTAATTCACTCAACCCCCAACTCTCATCCATGACCCAAACACTTTCCATTAGATAGGACCTGTAACATTGGGGATGAAATTTCAACATGAGGCTTGGAGGGGTCAAATATCCAAACCACAGCAATAACTTTCTCCATATCAGCAATAAGGCCATTTGCTTTCTTATCTTTCATGTATTCATTGAAGTTGCACTTGTAATTTCCTTCAAGAACTTTTCCTTTGCATTCACAACTTGGCTAACTTTTCCATGCAAGAGACCTAGATTTCTGCCTATCTTAGCTTTCAACATGCCTTTCTCATTAAGCTTAATCATTTCTAGTTTTTTATTTAAAGCAAGAGACATGCAATTCTTCCTTTCACTTGGACACTTAGAGCCCGTTGTAGGATTATTAATTGGCCTAATTTTAATATCGTTGTGTCTCAGGGAATAGGGAGACCAGAAGACAGGGTGAGAAATGGGAACAGCCAGGTGATGGAGCTGTCAGAATGCACACATTTGTTGATTAAATTTGCCATCTTATGTGGGTGCAGTTCTTGGCATCCTAAATTATAATAGTAACATCAAAGATCACGGATCACTCTAACAGATAAAATAATAATGAACAAGTTTGAAATAATGTGAGAAGTACCAAAATGTGACACAGACACGAAGTCAGCACATGGTGTTGGAAAAATGGTACTGATAGATTTGCTTAACACAGAGTTGTCACAAACCTTTAATTTGTGAAAAATGCATTCTCTGCAAAGTGCAGTAAAGAGAAGTGCAATATAATGAGATATGCCTGTACTTGTATAAGTTCGGGAAACCCTCTTCTGTGCACTTTTGAAAGCTGTCTAAATATACAGAAATAATTTTATAAAGATGGATTCACATTCTTTGTCCTATTTTTAATAATTACTAATTTACTTTACTTCAATCCGTCAGAAGAAAGAGAAAATGGTAAGTGAAAGAATTGCTAAATATCAGATAAATGCTTCTTTACTGCAAGAGATATGAATTAAAAAAAAAGATTACAAAGAACATTAAGTAGACAAGTTATTTTTAATTTTTTTATTTTTGCTTTTTTCCTTATTTTATCATCACCCTAATTATCATTAGACAAGTTATTTTTTAAACTATATGTTTCAATGTTTAGAGGGGTATCTATTGACTTCCTAGTATAAAATTAATGCTCTTACTATCTCCTGGTTTGGGTTGATTGCATTCTTTTTTATGTCATCAAGGTTTCTAGCATTTACATTTTGTCGTAATTTCTTTAGTCTTATATTTAAATGTTTTTAATACTCATTACCAGTACTAGGGCTTTCCCATTCCTGAGTTAATCCATCTCCTGACTGAATTTCACCATCAGGTAATCTTTTCAAGTTATAGGTGCTGCTTTCTGTGAATTCTTGCATACTTCATTCTTCTTCAGAATAGTTGTTTTTTGTTTCTATACTTGAAGGAGTATTTAGCTAGTATAAAATTTCTGAATCACAATTTCTTTCCCTCAGAATTTTGCATATGTTGCTCCATAATCTAGTATTTTTTTGATTGGCTGTTTTTCCTTGTCCGGTGTTTTCTCCTTTTATCGTGTCAGGAAGACTTTGTGAACGCTATAATCTCTTGAGAATTTTCTTCGGTTTCTTGGATTATGTCCCTTCCAGAATGGGTTCTTTGCCACTTGTTTGCCCTTTTCATTTCTTCACTTTTTTTTCTTCCTGCCTTTTATCTTCTTTTTTGTTTTTCTCTGCTGTTGTACATGGGCATATATGTTGTTCTTGATCTGGCGGGCACAGAGAACTTCTATTTACATAGAATGGGAAGATGTGATGTTGACGAATTCTTTTTAATACCCTACTTATCTTACCCAAACTTGTTTTTCTCCTGAGCCCCAGTTCGAAAGCTGAGTATTGCTGTTGGCTGGGAAGGGGAAGCTATGGGAAAAGGGTGAGAGAGCCAGATGGGGCAATGTGGCTTTTAGGCTCTGCTCTCTTGAAACACCAAGTATTCTCTTGAGTTTGCTCCAACTGCTTAGAAGTATACATCCTATACCTCACGTGGGGTTATTACTGCACTTTATACTTCTTGCTTCACTTTGGTCTGAAGTCTAGAAAGTGACCCTGTCCCCCCAAATGTGGAAATAGATACTTTTAGTCTTGACTTTTTTTGTTGTCTTTTCTCTGCATTGTTTATTCTTCCCTTAGCTTCTACTTCTTGACATTTGTCGAGGTGTTTCTAATAAGTATCAGGATTTTGTAAACTATTTCCCTACAAACCCGTAGTTCCTAACTCTACCCGTAGGAAAGACCATAGTCACATAGAAGACCATAGTCACATAGACTTTGTTTCTTATTTTGACTGTCACTCTTCAAAATTTATGGCAGGTGGTTATATGGTTGCTGCTGATAAAATTTTGTCTTTTTTTATAAAAAATTTTTATTTTTCATTTTTTTCAATTTTTTGTTTTATTAGGTTTTAAAGAAAGGAGAGTCTATAATCTAGCTCAGGATTTGTCAACTTTGGCATAAATTACATTTTGGGTTGAGTAAGTATTTGTTGTCGGAGGGTTCTCCTGTGCACCGTAGGATGTTTAACAGCATCCCTGGCTTCTACCCACTGGATGCCAGTAATATTCTCCTAGTTGAGACAATGAAAAATATCTTCAAACATTGCCAGGTGTTCCCTGGGGAGAAAAAGCACACTGGTTTGAGCACCATTGATTAACTTCATTCACTCATCTGCACCTCACTTGCTAAGCACCTATATCCAAATTTGAAGTAGTTCTTTCTTGTGTAGTCTGGCAATTATTATATCAAAGGTAAACTTCAGATTTAGAGTAAAAGCTTTAATACACTCTTACAGTTCAACTTAATGGGTAAATGTTAATGGTAGGACCAACAAGCTATTTATCTGAACAGAAATCAATGAATTTTTAAAAATTATAAAATGATTTATGTGTGATGTTAGGTATTTTACTGAGTGAATAAATTAATAGTTTTTTTATGACTTATTGTTTGGAGTAATGATATGGTAGATTTACTTCCCTCCCCCTCATTAATTAAAATCATGTTTTTAGCCAAGAAAGTGAACAAAATTCTTATCGGCAATTCAGTTGTTTCCCCTTTAGGAGACTGACACTCTCCAGTTCTAAGCTAAATAATTGTCATGGTAAAGTAATTTCCTTGAAAAGGATGGACATTGATTCAGCTCCGGTTACTCACAAATCCTATTTCAGTCAAATTGGAAAACTATTAAGTTTTTGGGAAAATAATCAATAGGTATCAGGAAACCATTAGATCTTGTGGCCCTTGCTATATCTTGCATGAGTAATCACTGTAAACAGCTGACAGGTATTTCATTGTTGACACAGAATGATGCTTGGGGGACCACATCTTGTCAGGGCGGGTGGACAGCTTTCGACACTGGAATGAGTTCAGTTATCCTTGTTTTTCCCCCATGCTCATTCTTTTAGACAGCCCTGTCACTAACTGGGCCTGTGATGCTTTGAAAAATCAAATACTTTCCTTGCTGTCAGTTTTCTTTTTCTTGTGTTGTAGCATACTAATCAGGGTATATGGTTTGGTACTAAACCAGTTTCTGTCAAAAACAAGTTTTAATTTCTTGTTTAGAAATAATTTTTCCTCAGACTCAAATTTTACACCAGTACTAAATAGTGTGAAGATTAATTAGTAATGCCATAGAGTATATAATTTTACTACTTTTTGTTCTATAAAAATTACAACTAGTTTTTTTTTTTTTTTTTGGAAAAGTGATTTTGGAATTATCTATGTTTTGCCTTTCCTCTAAAGGGAGAATTCATCATTTGTGACCTGAGTGATTATCATGTTCAGGAGATGAGAAAATAAAAATAAGTTTGTGCATACAGTCACACTCTCCAAATCATTTGATAATATCTGTTGGTAAATTATCATGGCACTGGTAGAAACATGATGTTTTGTTCATATGTGGTAGGAGTTGGTCTTTTTTTTGAGGAAGTAGAGAGGGGGTAGAGATGGGTATAAACAGTAAATGGTTCTATCACTGTAATTCCCATAAGAAGATTGGAAACTCAAATTTAATTTGTATATGTGCTTACCTGTTAATTTCATTGGGACAGATTAAACCATGGATAGAATCATGTTCCTCAGTTTGAAGAAATATTTTTATATGATGACTATTATATATTTTCAGGTGCTGTGGCCTCTATCTTTTGGGTCGATGCTGAATTAGGGAGTGATATTTATCTTGATGGTAAGTTAAACAATTTTGTTTTTAAGTAAATTTTTATTTTTACTTCATTTTTTCTATATTTTAATTCTTTGCATTGTTGTTTTCAAACTTGTTTAGTTTGGTGATGAAATAAGTCTTTGTTAATATAGATTCAAAAGCCCCAGACAGTGGTAGAACTGGATGTCAGATCTTAATCTCAACTCCCAATTTAGTGCTTCCACTGAAGTTTTCCTTTGAAAATGCTATGTAGATTTCCTATATCCTCTGTTGTTTGATTTACAAGCTGAGAATAATGTTAGCCAGGCAATGCGAGGTTCGTATTTCTGCTTTCATTTTCCCTTGAAGATAAGAATTAAGCACATCCTCCCTTTATTTACCCTAACACTTTTGGGCAATCTTATTTATAAACTTAAAAACTATATGTCTTCATTTAAGACATATTAATGTTGGAAACTTTCTTAGTTGAGCAATGATGTTTCCTCTCTCTTTTCCTCCCTCCTCCCCCTTTTTTAAAACCAGTGTTTCATAGACTAAGGGATGAAAGAATCACTGAAGCTGAGCCCCTTCGTTGGGCTCTAATATATTGGCATGTAGCTGGCTCAATTGCTTAGGCAATTCTGCTGTCATCCCTCGAAAAATTATTTAGCATATATTCAGAGATTGCTAAACTTATTGGAAGCTTAGGTATATATTATGTAAAGCATTTTTGTGCGTTAGGTTTAGGAGTGAGAGACATTAGAAGATATCTTAAGATATCTCATTCGTTAAGCAATAATTTAAGTGTTAAGTCTTGATTTTGATTATGTGAAAATGAACTAGAAATAACCTGTCTTGTGTAATTTATCACATTTGACTTTATATTATGAAATTTGTCTTATATTTTGTATTGTAAGCTTTTTAAATGCCAGGGAAATCTCATTTTCTTATTTATTTAGTTTTTAAAATTTAATTTTTTATCTTTAGTACCTTAAAGAAACAGTACCAGGTACTCAGCACATATTTGAAATGCATTGCCTTATTACTGGAGTTGAATTTAATTGCAGCATTGGTAAGAGAAAAAAAACAATACTTTGTTTTATTGAGTAGTCTTTGTGAACTGAAATAGTAGATTAATTTTAATTTTTATTCTCAAATATGGTTGAACAATAGTAATAAACACCCTTTTTAAAAAAGGTGATTAAAGTGTTTATTCCTCTGTAGGTATCATAACTGTCGTGGATTCAAAATATGGACTAAAAGTAAGTTAAAAAATTGCTATGAGTTGTTGATTGTTAAAAGCTGGGAATATGGGGGTTCATTGTATTATATTTTCTGTATTTGAGTGAGTTTGACATTTTCCTTAACAAAAGCCTTTTTCATCTATTATCCTGAACAATAGATGAAATTTGTGTGTTTTAATTATTATTTTGTGTTTTTAAATTAAATATTTCTTTCATAAATTACTCAGGTTTAATGTAGTGATAAAATTTGGAATTATATTTTGTAATAAGGATATAGGGTCAGGATAAAGTTTGGGTATATGTAACTCCTCACTAGGATTCAGCCCCAATATTGGTAAGTTTTTCTGTTTGATAGAGGAAATTGAGCTTAATAAAGCATATGCGATCTTATTTTCTTGTTAACTATATATTAAACACATGTTGAAAATAGGTTTTTAATAAATCCCACTTTATTTTGAAGAAATCAGGATTTGTACATAGGATTAGTGAGGAGAAACCCTCCATTAAAAGGCATCCTGCCATGAATGTTTTTGTTAACTTCTAAGATCCTCAAATGCATTTAAATGGGGTTCAGTTTATGAAATGCATTTAGTAAGATCTTTAAAAACATGCTGTTGCATAAAGTAAAATACCGCTTCTCAACTTCCCAAGTAAAGTATCACTAAAGGCAACAGAGAATGAAATTATCCTCTGCCTCACCTTCCACCCCATCCCAATCTGGGGATATGGATAGGGCCCAAAGTAATAATTTCTTAGAGGTTTAAATTCAGTGTTTAAAAATTTGTGTCAGTTTTGTATTCTACCCCATAATGTATCTAAACTTGTTAATTTCTAAAAGTTTTTGTTCCAAATCCTCAATGAAATTATGCACGTGGGAGATATGTCAGGCTTGTCAGATGGCTACCAGCACTTTTACTGGCCCTTCGGTTCCCTCAGGGATCGAGTACCCTATTGAAAAGTTTGGAAAATAATTCCTTTTTTAAAGTTTAAAATCTAAATTTATGAATAGTATTAACAATCAAAGATTTCACATACAGTAGTACAATTTTACTCAGAAAAATTCAGATTGTTCTGAAATATTTCTAGAAAAATGTTTATGGAGGTAGCACAAAAAACCCCAAATTATTCATTTTGAGTGTTTATTGTAGGTATGTTTGAATCTATCTCTATAAATTTATTACCAAATTTGATATACCTATGGGATAGATAGCTGCTAAGAAATTTTATTTGTTTTTTTGATAGACTTAGAATGCCATGCCAAAAGTCAAACTCTTTATGTATTTTATGATTACAGGAATAATTTTATATATATAGTTGGGTATGGAGAGGAGTTAAATAGGATCTATTATCAGCATTATAGGGGCCAAAAAAACAAAGCAACATTCTGAATAATGCAAACACAGTAAACGTTTAACCTCCTGCCACCTTGATAAAACCTCTTAAATTATTAAATCAATATACCTACACAAAACTGACATACTGTCAGGATAATGGAAACTTTAGATTTTCTAAGTCGGATGCCAGATAAATAACTTTGCCTTTATATAAAGAATTTGCCAACTTGTCCAATTCCTCTGGTTGCAAAGGTTGACCTCAGTAGCTGCTTGTGATTCAGAGAATTCTGAGGCAGTACAAGTAATGACACTTGGATAATGGGCAGCAATTTAAGGGTGTCATGCTTCACAGAGCCAGCCCATCACAAGTAAAGCTGAGAAATGGTACCCTGTAGCCGGCCAGCCAAATTGAAACTGAAGTGGTAATTGATATCATGGGCTATCACTCTAATGGGATTGTCACCCATTGATCTGAAATATTCATTTTTTAATCATGGGCAAAGAATTGGACAACTTAAAATGACAGCTCTCTATTCTCAGGACTTGACACCTAGGCTACTGACATTGTTCTTTTCAGTTCTACAAATGTGACAGCATTTAATGCAATAGAATCAATGAATGAAGTTACCCAGAAAAGGTCAAGTGAGAGGTTTCTTTTTGGTTCTTCTGTTATATTGCACAGGCTGTCGAAACAATTCAGCCAGAAAACAGTTTGGCTTGGAAATGGCCAGAAAAATAAATAGACTGACATTATGCAATAATTGTTTTAAAACTAAAATAGTGTTAAGACCATAACCAAACCATTTAAAAGAAATAGTTGCTGGTTGCTGCTGCTGCTGCTTTTTTTAAATGACAACTGACATCTTTGACCCTAGATTTATTTCCACTTTGGTCAACAACAGTGTTCTTTTTTAGACAGTTTTAAGACAGTTTTTTCTTTTCTTTCTTTTTTTTTGGTCTGGCTTGTTTATTTCTGCAGAACAGGACACCCTATAGCCCTTTAGAAGTCGTGTCTACAGTGGTGTTATTTCAATGGGTTCCTTTATTTCTCCCCCCCTCATTTTATTGAGGTATAATTGACAAATAAAAATTATATGTATTTAAGGTATACAATGTGATGTTTTGATGTAAGTATACATTGTGAAACAAATACATCACCTCACATAGTTACCATTTTTGGGTGGGTTGTGGTGAGAACATTTAAGATTTATGCTCTTTGCAAGTATTTAATATGGTGGTAAACTATAGTCACCATGCTATAATCAGTTCTCAGTAACTTACTTATCCTACGTAAGTGATACTTTGCATTCTTTGACCAACTTCTTACACACACACACACCTACCCCCGCACTGTTGTTTTTTGTGGTAGGCTAAGTTGGGGGTTTGAACCTTAACCTTTTGAATATATTGAATTAATTAGTACCAAAATTATTTTCGTCTTTGATATATGAGCAAAAGCCACAGTCTCTAAGCACAGGTGAGGAATCCTTTGGAGGGGGGGGTGTGTGTATAATATATATAACGTAAAATATTTTGAAAAATATGTTTTTGCAAATTTTTTCTTTCATTTGTCTATACAGGCAGAATAAAATGCCAAAATTTCTGTTTTGTTTTTATTTTATAAATGAATGTCATTTGACTTAATGACCAAATGGTGGAATGTATTATTGGAGACTCCTCTTTCAAATAGTAGACATTGGTTTGAGACTTTTTGCAGAGTTTGACTTGGGGAAGTAGAAAGTCTAGTAAGGGAAATGTTGCACTGATATCTAGAGAAAATAAATGTTACTATACATTTATTTTTCAATGTTTGTACAGCTTTCATATATGCATAGAATAGGGCATTTATCTCTTCTGCTATAATTATATAGTGATTATATCATATTCTTAATGGAGTTGTACATATTGGCAGGCTTTTATTTGGGAGGAGTTTCACTTATTTTTATATTTGATACCTTCTAACTGCTTGGAGGTAGTAAAATGTTAGTCTACCCCAGTTAGCTTTGAGGTGAAGATTTCTAATCTCTTGGAGAAGTAAACATTCAAAACACTGTGAGTTACTTTTGTGAAACTGCCATTTCATTAGTTCCGTTTAGGTACAGAAATTCAAAAGCATCTCTAATTCTTCTGTTATATCTTTTTAATGCCTTACAACTCACAGCCAAATAGCTCCACATCCATGTGTAAATAAAGCTTCCAGAATGGCAACAATACAATATCTTGAAAAATATTTAAGAGTTTTAAAAGAATTTTCAGTATTATAGGATCATTCAGAGGCAGATGTCTTGCCAAAACCGTATCATTGTTAAGCAGATTTACTGCTCAAAGGGAAGGGATTTGTTGCTGCATGTTATATAGCATTTTTCAAATAACAACATTTATGTATCTATGTCAACAAATAGGAGGTGTTAACTGCAATTCATTCAACAAATATTTGTTGAACCTGCTTGCCAGGCACTATTCCACGGTCTGGTAACAGCCTTATTTTCTAGAGGAGAGTATGTGATAATAGGATTTGTTATAGCCTTGGACCAAGAATAATTATGAAAAAATATTAAATTTGGTCTTTTGGCATGGAATGATTTTTTATACAATATTCTCCAAGTTCTGTGACTTCTGTAATTGCAGAGTTGATCTGCAGTTGAATTTATAAGATTGTACCCAAAGCGGAAATTGGTATATCATTGCCCTGATTTCTAGTTTAGTTTTTTTTCCCTAAAATACAATTTGGTAAACTTTTAGAAGGAAAAAAAAGTTTTCCTCTATAGACTTAACCAAGAGTATTAAGTAAAATTATTACCAAGTTGCTCTTAGGTTTCAAACTATCCAAATATCTTTAATGATTACCTCCCTATGAATTGTGAAACTGGTTTGACAAGCTAATCTTAAATGTAATTTTTAGGTAATCTTTATGTGTATGTTTTTATGTGATTATTAACATGTATGGCACTGTAAAGAAGACTGATTTTATGTATATAAAAGGCTTTCACAAAGACTTTAAAATTATGTTTATTTTACTTCTATGATCATGTTTTCATTAAAAAAGAATAGACTTGAGATGGTATATAAATGTATGGTATCCTGTGATGGTAAGGGTGTTGGATTTAGTTTCTTTCTTTCTAGAATGAAGTAGCCACTTCCTATGATTGTTATAAAGGCTAGAAGAGATAATGGATGTCAAAGGGTTTAAAAATTTGTAAATTCAATTCAAATATAAAGAGTTTTACAATAATCTAGTTGTCTCTAATCCTTAGTAGCAAGCTTTTTATTGTGACAGGGAACTTCTATTGAGTGTTTAGGTGATGAGGGTGGAAATGTGATTTTTCCAGAGAACCTTGTGGCATTGATGACTTTAGGCATATAAATAAGATCATGGAAAAAAACAAAAATCTCTGCTTCCAGAGAGATGAAAACTACCTCATGGGCCTCTCAGTCAATGTCAAAATATTTTTTTGGATCTAGCCTGACTCTAGAGAGCAGCAAAATAAATAGTTGCTCTGAGAGACAAGATCACACAAGTATGGGTTTCTAAATAATCAACTGCTTTTAGGCTAGAATTAGGGCTCTGGCCTTCCCACACACAGCTTATGTTTCTAGGGAATTTGATGGGCCTTGTACCGAGTTCATATTGTATATGATTTTGGGGTGAGGAGGGAGGAAGGGACTTAGGATTTTATACTCCTGCCCTTCTTTTTCTGTTTCTTAAAAGGAGAACCCCTCTTTATGTCATAGAAACATAGAATATGGGGCGGCGGGTGGGAATGGAGGGAAGTATATTAGATTTTAAGAAAATACAATTTCAGTGGTTATCCCTTGTAAGTAATACTATTTAGAACAAGAATAGTTTTGTAAAGAGGAAAATGCCTAAAATCTGATCTATAATTCTGTGTTTTTATGACATAAAAAGGGGTTTTCCTTTTAAGAAACGGAAAAAGAAAGGCAGGAGTATAAAATCATAAGCCCCTTCCTCCCAAAAAATTCCACTGGTTCACTGTAGAAAAAAATTGCAAATGGGAAGGAAAATGTTTTCGGATAGAAAAGTTAGTTCTCAATTTGTGTATTCAGTAATTGAACTTGTTAAAGTCTTTATTGGAGGCAAGAAAAATGTCTCCAATGTAAAATCCTTTGTGTTGACATTAGATTTTATATTATACCACAGTAATTTTTCAAACTTTGTTTTTGTTTAGCATTTAATGGAAGAAAAACCTGATGGCCTTATCAATGAAGCTACTAGGTATTTTTATTTAAAATATATATTGATTGCTGGCTAATTAGAGAAAATCATTAATATGAAAACCATAAACAAGCTAAGAAATATAAAAACATAGTCAAGGACATTTATTTTCTTTTTTCCCCCACGGTTGTATTATCACTATCTATTTATAATGGTCTAATAAGTAAAATTTTACTTACAACCATTTTTATTGTAGCATAAAGTGAGTGCTGAACACAGGAGTTGAGTTCTTTGTGAGGAACTCAGAAAATATTACATTTAAAAATATTTTCTTCTCATAGAATTTATTTGAGATTGAAGATTATAAAAAATAGTTGGCTTCTTTAACAGCCGTTCATTTGATTTCAGTGTTCACTATTACTCAGAATAATAGAGGAACAAATATGGAAATAGTTTTAACTTGGCATTTGAACATTTTTAAATTTAAATACCTTTATGTTCCTAATTGACTGGTCTTTATACTTATAAATATTTAATTTGCCTATCCTGAGCATATTCTTGCCAAAGGGATAAAGGTTTGGGGATAGATGACAGCCATTAAATATACTTCTGGGTTTAAGAGGGAGGCCCCCTGGGATTTGGTATGGATCATCCAGACATAAATAATAAAGACTCAAAGCAAGCAATTGATTCCCTATTATTTAGAGTATGGTACTTTGTTGTTTTGTCATCGTGCCTATACACTGCATTTGGTATATAATTATGATTAAAATTAGTATGAACTTAAATATTGTGGTAACTTTTTTCCTCATGAAAATGTGGGATTATAGGAAATATAAATAAGCCAAATAGAAAATAGCAAAATGTTGTAAAAGCCAAATGAAGATTAAACATAGAATTCCTCCAATTTAAAGATTACAAGTTTATATTTTGAGATATTGTACATTGTCTTTATTCATATAAAATTTACTTAAAAATTGGATTGTGATGTACATATTGTTGAAATCTGCTTTTTCAGCGAATTAATTTAGTTTTGAAAATTTAGTTATGTTCTTTAAGATGCAGCATAAGACTAGGATTAGAAACGGATAGTCTAGTGATTAAAATTTTCTGAAGAACTGAGGAAAATTGAAAGAATTCCCAGCTTTACTACTCCTGTTAATAGAAAATAGAATAATTTTAATAATCTATTTTGTTACTAACATTCTGTCAGCTGGATTCTTTAACTTAAATTTCTGCATATCCATTTTATGGAAACAGTATACAGTGTAGTCATAGTGAAGAAGATACATGTGCAAGGTCCTGATATATCTTCTGAAGTGTAGTTTTTAAACTGTTTAGTGTTTAATGTTTAGTTCTCTGTGTTTCTTTGAAAATTATGGTAAATATTACAAGAAATATTTTACTAAATAGACTATCCTTATTCCTACCATATTAGATATCTGAATTTTATGTGTTTCTTTACAAAGAAAATTATAAGTTAAAAATCACCCTTTTGATTGTAAAGTTTTTGAGGCTTACCTTTGTAGTTTCAGAGTAGCAAGTAAAAGAACTTAGTAAATACTTTTTGAATAAATTATAGGAAATCTGAATTTATATAGTGATGAATGTAATTCATCTATACTGTCTGAAGAATAAGTAGATTAGGAGTAAACTGAATCGTTGCTATAGTGTACTATATAGTTCTTAACCAATATATTGGTCTGATTGAGATGTTTCTATTTACTTTTAATTTCTTAACATTTTTCTTTTGACATTTGTTCTTTGTCTGCTATTTTAGGCAAATTGCTTTGGCAGATATCATTCTCCTCAATAAAACAGACTTGGTTCCAGAAGAGGATTTAAACAAATTAAGAACAACCATTAGGTACAAAATTATAAGTTTATTAAGTACCTGCAAATCCAAGTGTACTATACCAAATATTTTTATCCTGACTGTTTGCCCTATAGAAACTTAAGGTTCACCGGGCGCGGTGGCTCACGCCTGTAATCCTAGCTCTCTGGGAGGCCGAGACTGGCGGATCGCTCAAGGTCAGGAGTTCGAGACCAGCCTGAGCAAGACCGAGACGCCGTCTCTACCAAAAATAGAAAGAAATTAATTGGACAGCTAAAAATATATAGAAAAAATTAGCTGGGCACGGTGGCACATGCCTGTAGTCCCAGCTACTCGGGAGGCTGAGACAGTAGGATTGCTTGAGCCCAGGAGTTTGAGGTTGCTGTGAGCTAGGCTGACGCCAGGGCACTCGCCCCAAGCAAGAGAGTGAGACTCTGTCTCAAAAAAGAAAAAAAAGAAACTTAAGGTTCAAGGTTGACCTGCTCCATGGGCCATTAGGGAATCACTTGTGTTGTTGACTAATTGACTGCTATGTAAATAGTAATATATAAAATTAATCCCCTTTGCTTGCAGAATATAGTTCAAAATCTGTAGACTGATATTCAGGGTCCTCTGACTCCAACCTTCTTTTCCTGTCTTTTCTTTGACTCTTTCCTAATGTCGAGCCTACCTAACTTTACCCAGGATGGTCACTTGCCCATGAATGTGTCTTGCCAGATCTCTTCTTTACTTGTAATGTGTTCTCACTCTGCCAATCCCTGAATTCCTTCATCATCTTTGTTTTTTTTTTTTTGTTTGTTTTTGGTTTTTTTTAAAGCAATTTTATCCATTCTGTAGAGCCTGTTCTCTCTCTCTCTCTCCCCCTTCCCCTTCCTCTGTGAAGTCTGTCTGACTTCACAGGTGGTCTCACTCTTCCCTGAACCCTCGTTGACTTTGTCTTCCTTAATTGTCAGTTATGCCTTGTCTTCCAACTTGCTTTGATGTCTTCAGTGTCCATGGCCCAGGCTGATTATGACAATATGACTGATACTCAAATATGTGTCAAATGATTCAGCTGTCATTTTGCTGACTGTTCTGGAGATTTCCATTCCTTTTGAAAAGAAAGATGTACTTTTCAAACAAGGTTAGAGTTCAGGGACTTTGTTTTGAATTATTTTTTAAGACCTGAACTAATAAATGACATATACAGAGAGACATTCAGTAGCTTTTATTATTGGTCATCTTTAATGCGTACAATGCTTTGTGCTTGGTGGCTCAAAATTTACCATTCTTAGCATTTATAACTTTTGCTGACATCAGATTTTGAATCTGTCATGCCAGTTAGTATATGTTATAAATTGAATCAATAAAAGGCAAGGCTCATTAAGAGATTGTTTGCACTGATTAAAGATTTTGGAAGAAAGAAATTCATACTTTTTCTTCATATTTGATCTTAATACTAATGCTCTTTAACTTTACTATAAAAAATTATGTTAATATCTTCATGTGGAGGGCAGGTAGTGTTGCATAGTGTTGAAGATCATGGACCTTGGAATCTGCTTGGGTCCTAATCCTTGGTCTGTTTCTCACTGTGTTCTTAGGAAACTTATTTAACCTTTTAAAGCCTCAACTGTAAAACAGGAATAATACTTATAAGTTTGCTTTGAGTATTACATGAGACAATGTTGATAAACTTTGCACAGTGTCTGACACATAGTAGTGCTCTGTTAGCTGTTATTATCATTATTATAACGTAGATTTTTTTCTTAGTAAATTCATGTTATAGTGAATAAGAAATGAAAGAAAGAGAAGGATAGCTGATATTTTTGAAAAGTCTAGAAAGGTGAAAGTGGTGAATGGGGATAACATCTTTTACTCCTTTTGACACCGATCTTCTAATTTTGTTTCTTTTTTTCAAAATCTTGTGCACTATTGTGATTGCTAGAAAAACATACTAGAAAAACATACTCTATTTAGCAAACCTTTTTGGTATAAAAGGAGTGATTATTATGACTTGGCTTTTATATCCCCATATTGACTATCTAAGCTGAATTACTGACACTGGCAATATTGATTATTAGCCAGCTTGTTAACAGTATCAGAAAAGAATTTGGAAGAAGCAGTTTGATAAGTTACAGACCCTTTTGACTTTTATCCTCCGTTTACATCAGACTTGTGAGTGACTCAGAATCAGATTTGGGGCATTGAAAGAAGGTAACATATTTGAGAGGAAATAGCCATCAGATTGCAGAGTATATTCCAAAGAGAAGATAAGAATTTTGTAAGATGGTTGAAAGAAACAGTGGAGAGACTGGCCTCAGAATCATTGCATGTGGGAAGGCAAAAAAGGCATCTTGGTCAAGTAACCCTAAAGACAGTGGAATTGATGATATAAATAGATGCAATATACAGTATGTTGCAAAGGATTTAACAAGTACTTTTTGGTGCCCTATAAAGGAAGCCATATTTCATTATTTTAGTATCAGTAGAGGGAGGGCAGGCATAATAAGATCCTAGTTAGGGAACTGAAGGGGTTATTCTGTAAAGGAACCTGGGATATGTGACTTAGAGTTACTGTGAATAATGGGGACAAGCTGGGTCAAAGCCACTTAGAACCAGGTTTTTATTTCTATTGTGTGTATAATCATTTCCACAATGTGTGCTTGGGGAAAAATTGGCTTCCAATTAGAATTTTGAGTGTCTACTCATTTTAAGAACACTAGAATTACTGGGTATTTATGAATCATTTTTTTCTAAAGTGGAATATCTTTTTGTAATCACAAAGTAGCCCCTAATCTGCCAGTTCTGCAGTAGCTTTTTGCATGTCATGGTTTCTTAATGCATGAGTGGAATATACCTGATTTATGGTTTGAAGGAAAAGAATACTTAAACTATAAAAAAGTAAGTTTTGTTTTTCTATTTTTAATTTTTTTCTAGTTCCAGATATATGTGTATGCTCACTTCCTGTTTTAGAAATAATATGTTTTGTGTGCTTTTAAAAAAAGTGAATATTTGTAGTTTTTTTTACCTTCTCTTGCTCATTTTTTAATTTCAGATCAATAAATGGACTAGGAAAAATTTTGGAAACACAGAGATCAAGGTACTTTTAAAAAGCTATTACTAATACTAGCAAAAAGTAATTTTAGTTATTAATAATACAGACTAAATAATTGATAAATATGTTTGATTCTAATATGAGAGAGTTATATTTAAAAAAGTGGGACCCAAAAATGTTGTTTTGAATGCTCTTTATAAATTAGTTTGGCATATTTAGTTAATACATTTACTACTCTCAAGACTACAGAGCCATGATAACACTATGTAACTGTGCTTTTGCTTAATAAGGAAGAACACATAAGACTTTAAACCACTCAAAAAGGTAACTCAGTCTAGAAATCTGAAAAAGTATACTGAAGAATCTTATCTTAATTCGAGGTATTTAAATGGCTTTTTAATATTTTTAAAGCCTTCTTAGTGTTTCATAATGACCAAAAAATATGTCATGTAAAAATACATGGAATCTTTACCTTTAGGTTCCTGATAAATTTTTTAATTAAATTTTGATTTTCATTTCCTTTAGGTTCTTCTTTCTTTTGTTCTGTTTATATAAATGTGCATTACTTTATAAAATAGATGTGCTCTCAAAACATCTGTGAAATGTATTTCTGTAGATTGAACTCTATTTTCCATTGAATGCTGTCATGATTTCAGAAAGTTTCTCTATGGGGGTATTTTATTAAGCTCATTTTTGGCGAGAAAGGCTCAGCAGCTGATAGACCCAGCAACATGCAGCCAGCAACTCTGAGGCCTGCAGCTGGCAGTCTAGTGCCACCCAGTCCCTAGTTGAGCGATTCTTTCTTCGGAAGTACAGCGGAGGCCTTAGCTGAGTGGCTTGTCTGCTATGGCAGAGATTAGAGGTGCTGACAGACTACGGTAAGTGTTAGGCAGTAACAGCAGCAGCTGCTTATATGCATATGAACAGCTGGGGAATTAATTTGGTATGCATTCTCAGGAGCCGCTCATCTGCTGGCAGAGGTAGCAGAAGAATGCCCTCAGTGTAAGTCCTCCACAAGCATGCACCAAATGTGTTCCCTGCATTTCAAATTCCATTGTAGAAAATCTCTGATAATCTAACTCATACCATGAGCCATTCCTCAGTATCTTCTTCTTATGTCTATATTTCCTTTCTCCTTAATTTTTCTTTACCAAATGACATGCAGACAACTATATGATATTTAAACAAGCTTTTAAAAATCGTATCCACAAATAGCTGTGGTTCTGTCATAATAGCATTTATTCAGTTCATATTTACAAACAAATCAATTCTCTTTTGTTTTCATTTAGGAAATAGCCATATCCTGAATAAAGACTTTATATATTGATTAGTTTATCATGTAATAATTTAGTTTGACATTTCTAACATTTTTAACATTTGCTTTATTACATTATAGAAGAGTAAACATGCAGTGATTAATTTTTGTTATTTCAAATGGATGAATGAACACACGAATAAAATCTTCTTTCTTTTCTTTCTTCAGTATATGGTGTTTGCTAGTGCATCTGAGAATCTAGGGTCTTTCTGAAATAATACTTCCTTGCTGTGAAGACTGAAGTTGCATTAGAATCCTTTTCAGTGGTGATCAGATATCCACAGTAGAATTCTAACTACTGAGTCATGAATCTTATATTAAATATTTCCCCAAATTCCTTGAGGCATAGCAACTTGAGCTTCTCTGTTTAGAAACTAAGTATTCAGTTCTTAGCAAAATAGTTGAAATCACTGTGATAGAAGTTTTGTTTTATTATTATTTTTTTAAATTTTAATCCTTTTAGTATTTTGTGGTTAAGTGCTGAGAATAGTAAAACTGCTGTAAGCATGTATGGAAAGAGGCTCACCTTGAGTATTTAAGATAAGGGAATAAAAATAGTGTGTGGCATTGTCTTATTGGTAACACTTAAGCTGATTTAGAGGCAAATGAAAGACCTAGTGGACCACATAGACTTCAGAAGTAGCAGTGAAAGAGTAGAAGAGGATTTTTGTCTTCTCTAGACTTTTTCTTAATTTAGAAACTTAAGTGAACTGAACAGAGGAAAACCAAATCCAGTTAGTCAATAATAAGTTATCAATTCAACAAACTATTTATTGAACATTCTACTGGATCCTAGGCATTTCATGGCATGTTGAGGATTTAAGCAATGGATAAGGCAAAAAGTCTATTTTTAAGGAGATCAGCATTTAGGGGGAAACAGGGAAGTGAATAAACCAAAAGCAACGTTATTAGATATTATTAATATAGCAGGAGTGTTAAATGCACAGGGTCCTGTAAGAATGGGAAGATAGGGGAATGACTACTTTTCTTGTTGAAGAGTCAGGAAAATTTTTCTGAGAAGGTGCTCATTGACCTGAGTTTTAAAGAGTGAATAAGAGTTTTCCAGATAGATTAGAGTAGGATGACTATTTCCTTTGCCAAGTATAAGGAAGACTTTGTACTCCAGGGACCTGCGAATATTTTAGACTGGCCAGTACACATACTATTATGTAGCAGAGAGAAAATGTGGTATGACTGAAGAGACAGAGAATTCACCACGAAGGGTTTTAAATGCTGTGATATGTAGTTTGGGTTTTCTCCTGCAGATGGCAAGAAATTAGTGAAGGAAGATTTTACAAGCAGTATGACTCTTGGGAGGTGGATTCAATGTGGAGCTATTCTCTGAGGTATGGGAAATATAGGAAGGAAGAGCAACTTGGGTGGAGTGGTGGTGGAAGTAGGCTTGGAAAATGTAATTAGTTCAGTTTTGTAAACATTTTTGAGTTTGAGGTGCCACTGGGGAAAGCATTAGGAAATCTAGTTCTAGAGCTCAGGAATGAGCTATTGGACAGCATCTACAATTTGTAGGTCTGGGATTGGCTGGTGTACCCTGTTTGTGAGACTCACTGGAGTTTGAAAAGGGGACTGTTAGGCAATATCCCTAGAGTAGCAGCTGTGGTCCCATCCTCACCTTGGAGAGCTTCAACTCTCTTCCTTTTCATTCCCCTGTCCCTGGTCTTAGACTACTTAAAACAGTCTTTAGACATAAAATTGAAAGTAGCTCTTCATAGGGAAAAGATTAGGTACTATGGCAGAGGTAGTTCAAGAAAGTAGGAGAAAAATGAACTTTTGAAATTTTTTCTTCCTGCTTTTCATTTACTTCACTCACATATTCAGTTTAAAAATTATGGTAATGGTCTCTTTATTATTATTATTTTTTTCTATTTCAGTGTTTTAGAAAAGATTTGATATTTTTATCTCCAAAAGAGGGAGTTAAATGCATTTGATGCCATGGAAATTAGTTTTCTAGTAGTATGCCTTGAATGAATGAAGAAGTTATTTTTCATGGTGGTACTAGATTCGGAGAAAGTTCATAGAAACCTTGATCTCGTAGCTTAGACTTTTTTTCTTTTACTCTCCATTGAGAATTTGGTGAGAGACATTGATATTTTATTCTCTATGGAGTGTAATTTGTCATACAGATCTATTATTGATCCTCTGTGTTTTGGAAATACCAAAAGAATCTGGGTATAAAGCAGAATTATCTCTAAATGACATGTATTCTCAAGGACACTGTTATGGTGAAACAGTAGTTCATTTAGAAGCTTACGTTTCAAAACTGAATTTGATATTCCCCAAATTGGCACGAGTAAACTTTATTAAACTCTAAGCTATTTACTAAGGTGAAGATGATAAACTTGGGGGGAAACTTTATTTATTTGTGACCTGTCAATATAAATATTTGCTCCACTGTGAGGGTGAAAAAGGAAATATGTTTAATGTTAAAAGTTTGGCTCCTTAGTGTAAACTGATATTCAAGAATTTCTTCATGGGACATTTACTTCTTTGCTTGATCGTTTTCCCAATTCTGCACATCCAGGATGTCCAGAATTTGAAGTGTTGTTACAATCTAATAACATAGAACTTTGGAGTATTCTTCTTTTAATAAGATGAGAATTTGTCTGTCTTGTGCCGAGATAAGCGTTCATAATCCAACAGAGTATGGTTGCCACAGTATGAGTTTGTGGTAGACTGCTGAGAATGAACAAAGCAGGCACAGCTGGTCAGGCCCAAGTTAAAGGAGATATTTTATCTTACATGTTTGTGCATTAAAAAAAAATACTGAATCTGAAAAATGAAGTTTCGTTTCCCTTGAGAGAACATTTAATAAATTTAAAAAGCTCCTGGAGTCTAATTTTGAAATTTAATTATACTTTTGTTGTTTTCTTTAAACATTCCTTAATTTTAGCTTTGAATATGGAGAAATCACTGTCCTATGCTGTTTTATGGGCTTATGTTAAAATTAGAACTCAATCACCAGTCTTTATAAATTTATGTATTTAAACCAAACCCAGTGCTGGTTGTGATGTGCTATTCTCATTTGATTTGAATTGTTGCATTCCCAGTAAAGTTTAATTATCACTAAGTAATTTGGACGGAAATAATGTCTGTTCAAAGAGAGCACTAACTGGGAAGTTTCTTTCTATATGCAACCCCAGGCCGAATGAATGAAATCAAACTACATGTTGGTAAAGGTCCTAGAGTGACTTCATATTTATACATTGGTTGTTTGACTCCTCATATTTTTATATTACATGTAATATCATGAGAGGGAGAGTAAAAGAAATATAAGAATTCCAGAGATATTTGAATCCACCTATACTACTATCTTATTTCCATTTGTCATTTCTTTTGTTTCATCTTTGAAGTAATGAGCTGGTTGGAAAAGTTTCGGTTCTTCAGCTGATTTTTTTTTTTT
>RJWJ010015349.1:0-36328 GCA_004363605.1 Indri indri | reverse complement strand
TTTGAGATTTTTATTCTGATTTACAGATAAAAGACCCTTGAAGAAATTCCAAACAGCTTCATATAAGCTTTAGCATTTGAGAAAGCTTACCTCACTGAATTAAACATAAGACATGTTTGATGTGTGAGTGTTTTTTCCTCAATCTTAGGAAAAGCCTGTGCTTAAATATTTTAAGCCACAGTACAGTGTGTCAGAGTTAAAAAGGGAGAGCTTTTACATCAAACTTGGAAATAACAAATTCAAGCTTAAGTTTGCATTTGGATGGATTTGGGAAGAGTAACAGGGGCTCATGCTGGTGATGGTCTGGTGGGATTAGAGAGGCCATAATACATTTTCCTTCATACGCGGGCTTTGCAGGAGGCATGAGGAAAATGCAGACCATTTTTCTCCTAGGGTCATTATCATTTGCTGCCATTGCTCATACCAAGCACATGGAAATAGAAATATAAATTTTAATGTAGCGTGCATATATTTCTAGAAGATACAGAGGTAAAATAGAGGAACTTCTCTTGCTACCTACTCTTAAGTCATTAAATAACGTGACTATCATGGCGTTCAGTAAATTCACATTTCCAGCCTGACTTCCTTCCTAAATTGCCCATCTCACTATTCACTGGGCAGGGAAGTTCCAGGTTACTGCTAATTCTTCAAATAAATATGCCATCTTTTCTTTAAAATATTTCATTTCTATTTTCTGTTTTTTATGAATATAACAAACTAAACATTTTTAAGACATTTTTGATATTTTTTGCTTCAGTATACATTGTCATCCTGTCTTGGTTTTCTTCTTTAAAAGCAATGTGTTGATTCATCGATTCTGCCCCATTCCCACCATAGTCAGAGTCCTATCACCTCGCAGTAGTTTTATTAGAACGTCCTGTTGGCTGGATTGAGATTCTTTTCCTGTTTTCTAAATGACCCTAATGGCATTAATATTACAGATTATTTTACTAGTTACTGTTACAATTGCTTCGTAAAATATTTGTAGTCCATGAGTCCATTAAATAAATATTCATGAAAGCTTTTTCTACCTTCTTTAGCCCATATTGAAACTGTATATTCTACAAATTAATATTTAAGGTATTAACTCATTTAATATACATTTTTTATATCTTCTTCATATCAATCACAAATATGATGTACATACAAACTATTTGTCTGCCCTCACACAAAATGTTTATGTGAACCTTGTCCCTGTGGAATCTAACCAGGGAGACGCAACAAATTCTAATCTCTAATTTTTAAGCATTAGAATTTAAAATTTTATTTTTAAACAAAAAGTAATCACCAAAAGTTTTTTATTTTTAATAATTTGCATAATTTTTCTATTTTATGGTACCAATACAAGTATTCTGTAGAAACTAAGACACGAATCTTAATATTTTCTCCAAAATTGTAATTTGCCAAACATTCTCTTGAAATGTTGACTCACAAAATTCATATCCAAAAGAGTTGCTTAAATTGCCATAAATGCTTACATAATGCTTTCAATATGAGAGAGGTTAGAGAGATTCACTACAGAGAATTTTATTTGAACCAAAATTTTAAAGAAAATTGAAAGCATGAAAGAGTTGTGCTAATGGAAAAAGCTCTTCTGAAGATTGAAAAATAGATCTAGTTTGAGAGCCTCGAACCAAGAAACCTCAGACTAAGTTGTTTTAATAAAATACTTTAGAAAGTTTACCATGAACCTCTCTGTATGTGAGCATGGAAGAAGAAAGCATGTGGGATAAGATCTAATAACTCAACAATTAATGTAAGAATATCACGGAAGAAATGAAACATCAATTGTCTTTGGTGTTTTCAAGCTTATCCTGATAATAAGTAAAAACACATTATAAGGAAATACGTAAAATTAACATAGTGAACAATAATTAAATACAGGATTATTTGTGTGAGGAATTTAAAAAAATTGTTTAGATTCTTGCCCTAGAGATAAAATAGTATGATCATCTTTAATTTTTTTTTTAATTTTAACATTGTTTTAATCAAGTAACTTAGCTGTTTGAAACAGGAAATTTTAAGACAGTTCAATAGAGCAAAGTGAAGAATTACTCTATTAGGATAACCTGTGAATAAAAAGCTCAGGTTACATGAATTTGAATTTTAATCTGGCAAAGCTGCAGGGTAAAAGGAGCCACTGAAGAGGTAGCAAAGAACCAAAAGTAGTAAAAATCTCAATAAAAAAGTTAGTTAAATTCAGTAATATGTTATTTATAAGATATAGGTATAATATATAATATGCATAGAGACAATGAATTAATGCAGAATGTTTTAAATGTATTAAATAGTTCAGGTGTATATTGTTTAAACTGTCACACATTTTAAGGTGATTGAGAAGCAGAAGCAGTGATAAGTAGTACTGTAAACCACTAAATACAAACTAGAGAAACTATTTGCTGAATTCATTCATCTTTTCCAGTAATTTTCATGCAGTATCTTCAAAGTGGGTGATAACAAAAGATACGTCTTTATTTGCTTAGCATTCTCCCCATATCATTCTCATAGTATGGTCTATGAATTGTTGACACAGCTGTAAAACATAGGTTCAATTATTACATGTAGAAAAAATACCCGTAAAGGCAAGTAATTATAACCATTATTGTAAAACACAAAAAATGACTTTCAGAAAAAATTTACAAAATCTAAAAAGTTTAAGGCACCCTGAATTTTTGCACAAATAAAAAATTTACAAGAGAATATGAATTGTTCTTTAAGCTCAATCAATTATATTCAAATATCTATCTAATTTGAACACATAAGGGAGGGTGGTCAAATAAGCATCATTTTTCAAGATTCAATTTTAGAGCATTTTTTGTTTGCTTATTTGTTTTATTTTGCAAATTTCTCTCCCATCCTCTTCCTTGATTAGCCATTCTTTTCAGGAAAATGAGTTGCTTGTTTATGTGCTCCAGTATAATATTATATAATAGGCAATCATTTTTATGACAGTTTCCTTCACTGTTAATTCTGAGACCTGAATAATATTTTATTTACTCTTGCAAAATGCAGGTTTACTATCACAAATGTTAAGAACCTAGAGAGCATTTCAGGGGTTTTAATTAAATAAATTCATAAATACATACACACATACATTCAAAAATAAATAAATAAATATATAAATAATGTGGAGTTCATGTAATTTGCTCCACTATTATTTCCAGTTCAGGTTCAAAGGTGGCTGTTTCCACCTTTGTGTATATGAACTGTCCATTTGTAAAGACAAGCCTCAAATAAGAGTACCCATATTATCTAAACAAATTATCATTCAATTGTGAAAAAAATCCAGTTGTTTTTTTGATGTCTAGTAATCTAAAACTTCAAAACAAATCAAATTATTTTTAACCTTTATTTCATAAATCATAATACTAGAGAAATAACTAAAGTCATATTTATCACTTTGGTGGATCCAAATGGAAAAAGTAAACTAAGTATAACACTGGGATGGAGAAGAAACAAAACCTTAAAAGCAGTGATGAATGAAGGAAACATCTTATCTTCAATGAGCAAATATGAACTACTAATGAATTACTAAACACTTCTCTGCATGATTGTGTAAAGTAGGTTCTTTAAAAAATATACTTAATAGAAAAGTCTCGAGTGACAAACATAGCTAATGATTTAAAACGAATTCAATCTTAATAGCTAATGGACACGTTTCTAACAGTCCAAAAGTCAATTTTTCACACAACCTGACATTTTGACTAATACAAACTAAGTAATTTATATTTAACCAATTTTAATTAAAATATTATTTTATATTACTTTATTACTGTGATTCTGCTGTATAGGACAATGTGATACTCTTGATAAGTGTTTACTAGGTGTACTTCGAAGATCTGAGGGAAATCACAAAATATGTTTCTCCTTACCAAGAAACTATAAAATATTCCATTTAGTGTGACAAAATGTATACTCTGCTTCATGAGCTAGACTAACAGCATTATTTATGTCTTGAAATAAAGCAGCTTAAAAGCAGCTCACTGGCTGAGACCTTGGATAAGTTACTTAAACATTTTGAGCCTCAGTTACTTTTTCTGGAAAAAGATAAAAACATCCATACTCCATATGATTTCTCTTATGTTCGATAAACATCTAATATATATAAGGCACCTAGCATGGTACTAGGTGCTGGAAATAACTTACCTCACACTCTTTCTCTTCTTTGTCTAACATTATTAATTAGTATAGTTATACATTATATATTTCTTCATTCATACATCCATTCATTCATCCAACAAATATATGTTCAACTTCTACTTGGCAATATGCATTGCCATGCAGATGGAAGACAAGTAAGACCTATCTCTTCTCACAGGAATTACAAGTATACAAGGAGCAAAACACATCAGTACTTTCAACATGTTGTTATATACACTAAAGAGAAACTCTCCCTAAGTGTGTGGGAAAAGGTGGCTAATTTCACCAGAGAGAGTGAAAAAGTGGTGTTCAAATAAAGATTAATTGAAGAGGTGATGTAGAAAGGATTTTAGATTTGGAAACATGCTGAACTAAAATGTATAGGCCTATATGTAGTTCTGTGAAACTGGAATAAAAATTAGGGAGGATGGGAGAACATGGGAAGACCTGAATGGGAAAAGGTGTCTACAGAAATCAAATCTTCAAAAATATCTTGTTGTATAGAAAGTAAATTTAATGTGGTAGATAGTCCAAAAGGTTAAAAGAGTTAAAACAGAATATCAACAGGAACCGATACAGTGCTGCTCTCATTTGCAAGTGTTGCATTGCATAGTTTCAGGGGTGTCACTTGTCTCATATTTATCATAAGTTTAGATAGTTTCTGAGGCAATGGTCAAAAAGAACAAAGTGTCTTGAGGAAGGAATCTGTTTCCTTATTTACACAAAGTAGTTATGTCAATTGGTGGTGGGCTGGAAAGCATTCTCAGTCAACAATAAATGTATATATCTGATATTAAAAATCCAATGACTCACACACTCACACAGAGTCATGCATACACACGTATCTATATGAAAAGGAGAAACAAATTATGTGAAAAACCAAGTAAAGAAAAGAAAAAAATTAGAGGCGATAGTGGAATAGGAGATACAGTAGTGAAATAGAACAGTATTTTATCATTGATTAGAAATGTGAGAAAAAGAGAAAATGGTACAAGATAATTCCCAGGTCACATTGCTGCTTGTGACGACATGTGAAAGAGTGGAGAAGTATAGTTCATGATGGTCTTTACTGAGCTATAAGAAAGACAGTTTTATGTATTCTTTCTTTATTAATTTTTAATAGGGGAAAAGAAAAAAAAACAATTGGTTCAGTTTTGATCATGTTAATTTTAATATACCTTTTAGGTATCTAGTAGGATATGTTCAGTATTCCTTAACTTAGATTTTTCTATATGTCCCAGAAATTTCGAAGAAAGTGGGCTACACATACACATTAGGGGAAGTCATGGGCATAATATGGGTGGAAATTGCAATCAGGAGGATGAATGAGACTACCCAGGAAATATGTTGAAAAAGAGATGAAGTATATATGGTTACGACCATGATAACATCATTAATGTATAAGGTAAAGTAAAAAGACCTGACAAAGGAACTGAGGGGGGAAAAAAAAACCAGACCAGTTTTCTGTCTCTCCTCCTGTATCTCATGTATGCAGAAATCCAGCAAAGAATGCTTCTCAAGTAAGAAACTAGTCAATAGGGTCTTAAATTGCATTGACTAATTGGATTCAGATGCGTCCTTTGGATTTGGAAACAAAGGTGATAATAGTAACTTTTGCCAGTTGTTTCCCCAGAGTTGTGGGATCAAATATCTTTGAGGGGAAACAAAAAAATAAGAAGTAACATTCTATGTCATGTTACCATTTCGTTGTTACTGTTTTCTTAGGTTATTGTAAAATTAGATGGTCATTTCACATTCTTGAGATCTACTACCCAAAATTTCTATTTTTCTCTTCTATTCCCTTTCTCTGCCTACCAGGATGAGGCAAGAAGCAAGAATACCACAATCTAAGGCCAGCTTGTGATGAGTTATACTAATATAAACCATGTGTCTGATAACGTCAGACTCCTGGATTAAGTCCAAAAAAGTCGCTGACTAACTCAAATTCCAACATTCTAGTGTTTAGTCATGTTTAAATAATAGGAGAAGTGTTAAGTGAGGCTTACATTATTTTTCTGGCTTGAATTACTAAAGAATATGGAAATACAAACTGTTCTGTTTTCTACTATTTTACTTCACGTTTTAGATGAATAAGCAAAAGGAAGAAATCAACCACATTAAAAAAAAAAAGCTTTCTTTAAATCATTTCAATACTAATCAAGTACATTTAGAAACTGCAGTATTGTTATGCAAATAAAATATAGAAAAGACTAAAATTCAGAGTTAGGGAGTGGTTTAGGATGATATATTTTTAGGGTTACAAATCAAGATTAGCAATTTATACATTTTAGATTACTTTTTCTACTGCTTTCCCACAAGCACAGAACAAATTTCTTAAGTGGAAGATTGACATAAAAAATTAGGGGCCATGTAATTTATATCAAATTACCTATTATCAAGACCCTAGAAATACATTTTATATTATTCAGTGTTTGGAAAACACAAAGGTATTACTTCCCTGTTGAAAATCATGAATGTAAATGACTTATTAAAAATACAATATATTATTTAGTATTATTTTCAGAGTGTTGTTTCAAAGCAGCACATTAACAAGCTTCAAATAACTCAAAATCAGGGAGAGAAGAAAGTGCACTATGTCTAGGACCAAAAATAAATTTTCTTTTCTGTTTCTTTTTTCTTTTCCTGGATAGCTCTTCCACCAATTAAACCCCAGCATACTAGATTCTAATCATAAAAGCACGTTTGAAGATGGTAAACAAAACAGTGACCACCAAAAAGATAATGGCTTTGGATTTTGATAGAACTGTACAGATCAAAGCCAGTGGTCAAATAGAGTCCCTAAGTTGTTTGGAGTTCCTTAAATGACAAAGGCTGGCCTGTTCTGAATGCTATATTCAGGTTTGTCAGAAAAATTCACCCCTATGGCTCTATCTTATTTAAAAATTTTGTCCTTGAATATACTTCTAAAGTTTATTTTAAAATTTCCATTATTTTTTGTGTATAGTTTTATGCTCTTCCTACTACTTTGCAGCCAAATGCTTCACCTATGCACTCATCCTTTGTCCCAGGCAAGTGTTGATCTCTTCTTCCAATGGTGGTCAGGCTCATGTTTAACTACTGTATATAAAAATAAATGTGTGCATATATATTAACGCATCCATTTATTATAAGCTCTGTTGATATAAAGAATGATAGCACATGGTTTATAAATTATGATAAATTACATTACTCTGTGTTGTAAATTCCACACAGGCAATTGGTTCTCACAAATGTTTTTGTTGATTTTGGTTGAACGCCTGTCTCTGAAGCTACATTGTGGTAATAATTTTTGACAGGACAATAAACATGTTGGTTGGTATGTTAATGTAGGTAATGAGTAAGATGTAAATGAAACAATGAAGACCTATGTCTTAAATGACATTTCATGTAAATGGAACCATTCATTACATGATTTTTTTGCATCTGCGTTCTTTCACATGGTGTAATTTCCCTGAGGTTCGGCCCTGTTGTGGTGTATATCTGTACTTCATTCCTTTTTTATTGCTCAGTGGTATTGTATAGATATTATACATTTTGTTTACCCATTAACCAGTTAATGGAAATTTGGGTCATTTCTACTTTTTGACTGTTGTGTGTAATGTTTTCTTCTGTACTCTTCTACAAATAAATTTAGTATCCTTCAGCACAGCAAAAGATCTTTAAGTATCATGGCCTGCCCCTCTGGCCAGAGAAGAACTTAAATGCTTTGTAGCTGGATGGAGAGATGGAGAAAACACTGGATGATATACACCAGTCTCCCACTCCTCTGATGAAAGTCCAGTAGATTTTCTTTAATAAATACTTCTAAATTTGTTGTATGCCCTTTGTCAATTTCCAGAGGATGTAAAAAGTTATTTTTGGCATTTTTTCAAAGATTTTTTTGTTCTTTTTCTTTCAAATATATATATATATATAATTTCAGTATATTAAGGGGCTACAAATGTTTAGGTTACATATGTTGCCTTTGCCCCACACAGTCAGAGCTTCAAGTGTGTCCATTCTCCAGACAGTAGTCACAGCACCCATTAGGTGTGCATATACCCATCCCTTCCTCCCCGTTCCCATCTGCCTGACACCCAATGAATGTTATTACCATATGTGCACTAAAGTGGTTGGTCTGTTAATACTAATTTGATGGTGAGTACATATGGTGCTTGTTTTTCCATACTTGGGATACTTCACTTAGTAGAATGGGCTCCGGATATATCCAGGATAAGACAAGAGGTGCTCTATCACCATTGTTTTTGTGGCTGAGTAGAACTCAATGGTATACATATACATTTTATTAATCCACTCATGAATTGATGGACACTCGAGTTGTTTCCACATCTTTGGAATTGTGAATTGTGCTGCAATAAACATTCGAGTGCAGATGTCCTTTTTACAGAATGTCTTTTTTTTTTACTTTTGGTACATGCCCAGTAATGGGATTGCTGGGTCGAATGGTATTTCTACTTGTAGGTCTTTGAGGTATCTCCATATTACGTTCCACAGAGGTTGTACTAATTTGCAGTCCCACCAGCAGTGTATGAGTGTTCCTATCTCTCTGCATCTACACCAACATTTATTGTTTTGGGACTTTTTGATAAAAGCCATTCTCACTGAAGTAATATCTCATTGTAGTTTTGATTTGTATTTCCCTGATGATTAGAGATGTTAAGCATTTTTTCATATGTTTCTTGGTCATTATTCTGTCTTCTTTTGAAAAGTTTCTGTTCATGTCCTTTGCCCACTTTTTGACAGGGTTGTTTGATTTTTTTCTTGCTGATTTTCCTGAGTTCTAAATAGATTCCAGTTATCAGCCCATTTTCGATGTGTAGCATGTGAAAATTTTCTCCCATTCTGTAGGTTGTCTGTTTGCTCTTGTGACTGTTTCTTTGGCTGTGCAGAAGCTTTTTAATTTGCTCAGGTCCCATTTATTTATTTTTGTTGTTGCTGTGATTGCCTTTGTGGTCTTCTTCATAAATTCTTTGCCCAGACCAATGTCTATAAGAGTTTTTTTGTAACATTTTCTTCTAGAATTCTTATAGCTTTGTGCCTTAGGTTTAAGTCTGTTATCCACTGTTAGTTGATTTTTGTGAGAGGTGAAAGGTGCAGATCCTGTTTCAGTCTTCAACATGTGGCTATCCAGTTTTCCCAGCACAATTTGATGAATAAGGATTCTTTTCCGCAGTGTATGTTTTTGTCTGCTTTGTCAAAGATTAGGGGGCTATATAAGAATGGTTTTATATCTGGGTTCTAAGTTCTGTTCTGATGGTCTATGTCCCTGTTCTTGTGCCAGTACAAGCTTTTTTAATTACTATACCCTTGTAGTATACCTTGGTGGCTGGTAAATTGATGCCTCCTAATTTGTTCTTTTTGATTAAGATTCCTTTTGCTACAGGGGACCTTCTCTGGTTCTATACAAAGCGTAGAATTATTTTTTCTAGATCTGCAGAAAATGATGTTGGTATTTTAATAGGGATTGTATTGAATCTGTAGATCACTTTGGGTGGTATAGACATTTTAACAATGTTGATTCTGCTAACCCATGAGCATGATATGGTTTTCCACCTGTTTACATTCTCTGCTATTTCCTTCCTCAGTGTTTCATAGTTCTCTCTGTAGAGATCTTTTAACTCTTTAATTAAATATATTCCTAAGTATTTTATTTTCTATATTGCTATTATGAAGTGTATTGAGTCTTTGCTTTGGTTCTCAGTTTGGCTGTTGTTGACATATAGGAATGCTACTGATTTCTGTACCCTGATTTTGTAACCTGAAACTTTTGTGACTTTGATTTTTTTAGGTTTGCTCAGATTCATTTTGGGACCTAACATATGGTCTATTTTAGAAAATGTTTCATGCTATGTTTAGAATAATGTTTATTCTGAAGTTTTGGGGTAGAATATTCTGTAAATATATCTCAGGTCCATTTGTTCTAGAGTTCCATTTTGTCCAGTGTTTCTTTATTGATTTTCTGCCTAAATGATCTGTCTAGTTCTATCTTTGGAGTGTTGAAGTTCCCCACTATTATTATGTTGGCGTTTATTTCTTTTCATAGGTCTAGTAGTACGAATCTGGAAGCTCTAGTGTTAGGTGTATATATATTTAAGATTGTTATATCTTGTTTTAAATTGATTTCTTTATCATCATAGAATGGCCTTCTTTGTCTTATTTTTTTACTGTTGTTGATTTAAAGTCTGTGCTATCTGATATAAGAATGGCTACTTCTGCCCACTGTTGGTTTCCTGTTGTGTGAATTTTTTTTCCACTCATTTATCTTGAGTCTATGATACTCTTTATCACCCAGTTAAATGGATTTCTTGGAGATAGCAGATATTTGGGTTGTGGGGTATTTTATCCATTCTACCAATCTGTATCTATTAATTGTAGCATTTAGACAATTTTCATTCAATGTTAATATTGATAAGTGAGATAATGTTCCAGTCATCATGATGACTGTTACCTAGCTGCTTTGTATTTTCCCTTGTGTTAGTGTTTTATAAGTGCTATGAGTTTTTACTTCTGAGTGCTTTTTATCCTGGTCAATATCAATCGTTCTTTTCAATAGTTAGAGTACTCTTGAACATTTCTTGTAGGCAGGCCTAGTGGTGACAAATTCCTTTAGTATTTGCTTATCTGAGAAAGCCTTTATTTCTCCTTCACATATGATACTTAGTTTTCCAGGATATAAAATTCTCAACTGACAGATATTCTGTTTAAGACGACTAACGATTGGATCCCAATCCCCTCTGGCTTGTAAGGTTTCTGCTGAGAAGTCTGCTATTAGTCGAATGGGTTTTCCTTTGTAAGTTACTTGATGTTTTTGTCTCATGGCTCACAGAGGTTCCTTCTTCACTTTGGCTAGTCTGATGACTATGCGTGTTGGTGATGTTCTGTTTGCAATGAATCTCCCTGGTGTTTGTTAAGCTTTTTGTATCTGGATATCTAAATCTCTACCAAGCTCAGGGAATTTTTCCTCTATCATTCCATTAAATAGGTTTTCCAGGCTTTTTTGCTTTTTCCTCTTCTTGCTTGAAGTAGTTATGATTCTTAGTTTTGGGTGTTTTCATAATACCATATTTCTCAAAGGCTTTCTTCATTTCTTTTGATTCTTTTTTTTAAATTTTTGACTTACAGGATTAATTCAAAAGCCTTATGCTCAAGCTCTGAAATTCTTTCTTCTACTTGGTCCAGTCTATTGTTAAAACTTTTCACTGTGTTTTGTATTTCCCTAAATTAGATTTTTATTTTCAGATGTTTTGTTTCTTTTTTTCATATATCCATTTATATATATAAAAGATATAAAATATATCTTTTGTGATTTTTTTCATTCATTTTCTGAATAACTTTTCTGGTTTCTTTGAGTTGGTTTTTGATTTTCTCTTCATTCTCATTGAGGTTCCTTAAAATTCATGTTTTGAATTCTTTATTGGTCATTTCAGTATTTTTATTTCGGTAGAGAACCATTGCTAGAAAACTGATATGATCCTTTAGGGGAGGTCATTACACCCTGTTCTTTCATGCTTCTGTAATTCTTGTGCTGAGCATTACAGATGAGAATGCCTTCTCATCTAGAGAGGTTGCCATTTCTTTTTAAATTTTCTTTTGCTTAGATGAGACTTTATTTTTCTTCCTCTTAAGGGTGTGACTATACTGTGTGTTGGGTAGGGACCTTTGGCTTTCCTTTTGGGTACTTTCAAGGAAGTCTAGGTTCTGAATGAATACCTTAGTTATAGATAGCCTTAATTTGGTGTTTTTTCTCAATTGATAGTCATTTGTAGGCTGTAGTGGTGCTTGTGAGCAAATTCCTTGCAGGCTGCTTGTGGGCAGATTCCCTGCCTCCTGTTGAGAAGAGGGCCAAAATCTAAAATCTCTAAAATCTTATCTCTTTTTGCAGTCCTGTGGATTTATGCAGCATGGATTTTAATAGGATGTCCAGTTTAATCTCCAGGTCAGTAAGCAGTACTTGCAGGTAAGAGTCAGCCAAGCCCTGTATAATATAATCAGTAAAAATTGTAATGGAATGTACAAGTTGATCCCCCTGCCCACAGGTGATGCTTGCTAGAGAAAGCCAGCTTCAGTGGTATTTTGGGGGCTTCTACCTGGTCCTAGTCAATCAGGAGGAGCACTCAGATGTCCCAGGAAATGGCAGGGCCCTGGAACTCCCTGGAGACCCCTTCTTGTGCTCTACCACCACTTAGATCAGGGTAGTCATGAGACTGGGTGGAACTGGGTCAGGTGAGCTCTTGTTTGGGCTCCTCAAATTCTGTAGTAAGTAATGTCTCGGGGTCAGGTCCCAGGCTACTTGGAAAAGCCACCAGGTAGGGACTGAGACACCCCCACCATGCCAAAGAACCGCTCATGGGGAAGAGGCAGTCTAGAATTCACAATCTAGCAGGCAGGAGTGGGTTTCTCTCTTCTCTCACTGCCCATACCCTGTGGATTTCCCTCCAGTGTCTGGCTGACAGCAGCAGCCCAAACCAGCTGGGACAGTCAAAACAACACTGTACTCACACAGCAATGCCACCACAGGTTGTGAGCCTTCCTGCCCAGGACCCCACCCAAGATTGAAAGTATACCTTTCTCCATTGTTTCTGCAGGGGGAAGGGTGCTCCACACTTGCACTGTAGCATGGGGTACACACCATACTCTCCTCTCAGTTCTGCCTGTATGGGCTCAAGATCAGTTCACAAATCTCTCCTGCATGCCCCTAAATGACACACTCATGTCCTGTGAGTATGGGATTAGGCCCATGGACTTGTCCTCAGGTCCACTGAGTTCAAACTGTGGCCGAGACAGGGAGATGCAGGCTGCCCATGGAACACTCAATCAGGCACACTGTCGTTCTGCTATGGCAGCTATGGTGTGGGCAGGGTATGTCCCACTTTGTGGGAGCAATGAGCTCAGTCTTAATACTTCTCAGTCCAACCATGGTCTAAAGCCATGGTGGAAAAACTTGACCTTGGGGCATAGGAGATCACATGGGTTCCCTTCTTCCTCCCTGTCCTGAAAGTGGAGCAGAGCATCCTCAGGGCAGGGCTTAGAGCATTGGGAAGAGGGCTTGCCAATTGGCTGTAGGTGCAGGCGGCCACAGTTCTGAAGCCTGTGGAGGTCCACACAAGCTCAGGCAGTGCCTCAGTGTGATATCCCAACAGCTGCTCATACCACTCTGTAGTTATGTAGAAGTTAAGGAATTCCCCTGTAGCCCAAACTGCAAAGGTTCAACATGGGTGTGGAGAGCACCAGAGGTCTACTGCTGAAGACCCCCCCCCAAAGGACCCTTAAAACTCAACAATAAGAGAACAACAAAAGAAAAATTAAAAATGAGTAAATGGCCTGAAGAGACACTTCAACAAACAAAATGGCAAGTTAGCATATAAAAAGATGTTCAACATCGCATGTCATTGCAAATTAAAACAAAATATTACTATATAGCTATTAGAATGGCCAAAATCTGAAACAAAATCAGTGCCAAATGCTGATGAAGATAAAGAGTAACCTGAATTCTCATTCATTGCTGGTGTAAATGCAAAATGGTACAGCCACTTTGGAAGACAGTTTGGCAGTTACTTACAAAAGTAAACATACTCTTACCATATGATCCAGCAATCACACTCTTTGGTATTTACCCAAACAAGTTAAAAATTTATGTCCACACAAAATCTTGCACACGGATGTTTATAGCAGCTTTATTTATAATTGCCAAAACTTGGAAGCAACCCAGATGTCTTTTAGTAGGTGAATGATTAAATAAACTGTGGTACATCCAGACAATGGAATATTTATTCAGTACTAAAAATATGAGTGTGCAAACCAAAAAAATACTTATGGAGGAAACTTACATGCATATTATTACTAAGTAAAAGAAGACAATCTGAAACAGCTACATACTATATGATTCGAACTCTTTGATGTTCTGGGAGTGTCAAACCTATGGTGACAGTAAAATGATCTGTGATTTCCAGTGGTTAGGAGAAAGGAAGGATGAGTAGTAGGTGGAGCACAGAAGAGTTTGAGGGTGGTAAACCTATTCTCTATGATACTGCAGTGGAAAATACAATGGTCATTATACATTTATAAACCTTATAGAATATACATCACCAAGAATGAATCCTAATATGAAATATGGACTTTGGGTGATAATGACATGTCAGTGTAGGTTCATGATTGTAAGAAATATACCGCTCTGGTAACAGGATCTTTACAGTGTTGAATACTGCACTTATGTGGGGACAGGAGGTATACGAAAACTCTGTACCATCTGCTCAATTTTTCTGTGAACCTAAAACTCTAAAAATAAAGTTTATTAATTTAAAAATTAAGGACAAATAATGACTTTTCATATAAACAAAAGCAGATAGCATTAATTGACAGCACAATAATCTGCAGAGAATGTTTAAGGAGTTAGTCATGCAGAAGAGGTACGATATCAGACAGAAACATGAATTGAAATAAAGAAATGAAGAACACAAGAAATGAAATAAATGAGAATAAAGTAAATTTTTTTCTTATTTTTAACTGCTCTAATAATAACTGTGTTAAGAAAAATAGTAATAATGTATTTTGTGTTTATAGTATATGAAAATGTAAATTATATGACAATGATAGCTCAAGAAAATGGAGGCAAGAATATAGGATATAGTATTGAAAGGTCTTCTCACTACGTATGATGCAGAGTAATATATTATTTTAAGGTAAATTGTGATTAATTATGTATATTACAAAAACTAGAGCATACTTTTGTAAATGTATAAATCAAAGACAATAGAGGAGATAAAATAACATTATAAAAACTTACGATTAGTCCAAGAGAAAACAGAAAAAGAGAAAAAGTAAGAAACAAAGAGCAGATGGATCAAATGAAAAAGACCTATCAATATGTTAGATTTTAATTTAACAATATCAATAATCACCTTAACCTAATCCATACACGTTCAGCACTCTCAGGTGTTCTGCTTGTTGCAGGCCTTCCAGAACGTTGGTCACTTTCAAAGGATTCTCTACCATCTTTGAAGCACTTGTGCCACACTCTTATTTGTGCTGCACTCGTTGCATCATTCCCAAAAGGCTTCTGACACATCTGAATAGTTTCCAGGAAGGAATGTTCAAACTTAACACAAAATTTGAAGCAGATTCCTTGCTCTACTCTCTTAGTCGTTTTCAATGCTATAGCCACACAGTACACATGTTCACTCAATGGTGTCTAGGGTCCCACTGAGTAGTACAGTGAAGTTGTTATTGTTCAAGCATGTGCATTACAGTCCACTCTCCTTGGCTGCAAGATTACATTGATGTCGCGCAAACCATTTTCACAATATGAATAATGGCTGGAAACTTTCCAGACAGACCTCGTATGTATAATAAAGCAACATTCATCTTAGTGATTTGGTTAAAAAGATAAGGAGTATATAATAGAAAACATTGATATGTTAACAATTTATTTATTTATTTGTAAATTAAGGATTAAATAAGCAAATAAATAAATAAATAAATAAAGCTCTTATTCTTTCATGGACAGATTATAACAGTGTAGTAAGAACCCTAAGAATTCAACATCACGAGTATTCTAATTCTGTGCAACTAAATTTCATTTAAAATAATAAAATAAAAAAAAGAAAAGAAAGAGTAAGTGTAAGAAACCATAACGGAAAAGATAACAGACTTAGAAACACATTGATAAAAATTGAGATGACATTTGTAGACATTAGGAATTTCAGGGAAAACAAAAAAGAACAGAAATAGGATGGGCAGTCCATCTTCTAACAAAACTTTCCAGTTTTCTTTGTGGTAATTTTTCTATTAAGGTTTTCTACTTTTTCATTCATATATTAAATTTCCACAAACACATGTATCTGTTTTGGACTCTATTGTCCTATTTGTTTACCTAAGTTAATATATGTTTTAATTGAAGTGGCTTTAGAATACAATGTATTAGCAGTTAAAATGAGTATCGCTAATATTCAATTTCATAAATTCCTATCTATTTTTAGAAATCTATCCCTTCATAAAAGTTTTAAAATCCCAAAAGTTGGGATTTTGTAGGAATGGAAAGAAAATTTATAATTGAGAGAGAAAACAAACACATGAATTTTAAATATATTTATAGATTTGACACGACGCCCTTCTATACAAGAATATTGCCTCTTTCCATCTGTTAAGGATTTATGTTTTCCAGTAAAATTCCATAGTTATTTATCTTCCAAGTCCTATTGCTTATAAATTATTTTTAGGTTTTATGCTATTACAAATAGGATCATCCTGTTTAAATTTTTTTGCTGAATTTTTGCTATGATTTTTGTTTAATCTCCTTATTGCTTATTTTCATGGTAAGATGAAATCTCAAAATGGCCAGGTGGCAGGCCTAGCCTAGTTTCCAACTAAATAGAAATATTTTTATATTCCCTAGTGGAATGATTTCCTTGTAGGACTGTCATACATTGGAACCAGCAGGGCTAGGAAGCAAAAATTGTTTTGATTAGATCATTAGAGGAAACAACAAGAAGTGATATTCTTATATCTGTCTTCCCATTGGTTCTGAAAACCAAATACTCTAGTGATGGGAGAAACTGCTTCACATACACAAACAAGCATACACACATGCACACATGCATTGGATTCTGCAAGATAATATTCCACCCCACAAATGTTCTCTTTCAGATGGCACGATTATAACTGAGTCATAATAAGGTATATTGACATTCTTTAAAGCCAGCTTGCCAGTTAATTCCCTGGGCATTGGCATATTGTCCTTTTTATTTATTTTTTTCTTAACCGTTAAGTGAGCTCTTGGTCAAAAGCAATCTGGCATGAGCTATCTTGACAGTGTTTGAAGTCTTTGGTTATTCCATAAATGATGGTGCTGGAAAAAGCATAATTATCATGGAAAGGAAATCACATTAAGAAAAGTTATAATTTCATTGTGGGCTAGTCATTGTACTTTTTATGATAAAAGTGGAACAGAATAACCAATCTTCAGTTTTTAAAAATAGTTCATCTGTGTTCTCATCAAGCTTTCCTCTAGGAAAGTGGAAAAAGATGTGGCATTTGAATTTTGGTCAGCATAGCAGGACTTCTCTTCTCCATCAATGGGAAGCAATATGGCAGTAGTCTAATTGTGCTGGACACCATCATTTCATGAAGTTTCATCCAAAAGCCAGGTTTGAATGCTCTTTTCTTCAGTTAATTAGTCATAGGGAAGTCCCAGGGCATGGTAAAAAGCCAAGATCTGTTTCTCATAAAGCAGATGTATCGCTTGCCAAACGGACATAATTTTGGAATTTCTACTGTGATTATTCTATTAGGGCTTATCTTATATAGAACTTTGTTCTGACAGGGCTATTTCTGACAGTATTGGATCATTTGGATCCAGTAGAGGTAGAGGAACATAGTTGCATTGAGACCTGGGAAAATACACAGTTTCCTTTTACTCTGGGTCACATTCAAAGCTGGCAGCCCCTTTGGTCTCACCTGGCAAGTTAGTCAGAGATACATATGTTAGACACTAAGCTTACTACTGGTAAGCACATATAAAAGGGGATATTAGGGATTCAACTATAGGGATCAAAAACATCTCTAAAATATAATATTAACAAAAATAAAATTCATATTGTGGAGACACCATAGCCTTTATACCTTCAGCAAAACACCTATAGATCAGGTTGAATTTTTTTTCTATTTAGTGTATGACCTAAAATTACATGTTTACCCTCTTTGTCTCATAGTCAGCTTGTCAGTAAACACATTTCACATTCATTTTGATATCATTCTGTATATTCTATTTAAAATTATTTGAGCCGTGTTTTGTGAGGATTGCCACTTTAAACATTTACTCCAACTAACCAATTGAATGTTGTATTCAATTTTATGCAAATAAGAAAGTCTATGTCACAATCTTTTGAAAAGTTATCTCCAAATATTAATGTGCTGTGAATGACCTCTATTAAACCAGAGACACTACATCATGGTTCAATTGCTGTACACATTCTAAATTTATTTACTTTTCTTTATGATATAAGACTTCGGGCATAGGCTTTGAATATTGTGTGCAATTTCAGACCAAAGCAGCTTCATACGAAAGAGGAATTCATATGAGGTAGTCTTATAATGAATGCATTAAATCACTGTGAGCCCAGTAAATGAGAAGCCCTACTTTCTTTGCTGTCTCTTGAGAACTCATTAAGACAGCAAACGTGTTTTTGAGAACAACTCAAATCATATGCAGAACACACTAGCCCTTGTGTCAAGAAGATCCACTGCAGAGGAAAATATTATAACATTTCAGCGAGAAAGCAGCACTAGAGATACGTTTAAGCACAGTGGTTCTTTCCACTAGGACTGCCAATGCCTGGTGCTGGTTTTGGGTCTAAGTTAATTGATTCCCTATGTTGGTCTTTAATGATGTGTATCTCATTATAATCCAGTACACAGAATTCTAGGCTATAAGGAGACTTACTGATGCATACTGAAGCAAAAAGACATTACAATTTGATTTTTCTCTAATTCCAAATGTTGTGAATAGGGCAAAGCAAACACTCTGCAGGCATTAATTCACATTTATTTTCCCTAAACTTGAAAAAGGAATATATCATCATCCTGAGTGTTTCAGGCACATTTAAACTTCACATACATTATCAAAATCTCTAAGTAAGTTAGATAGAAATATAATATTCAAATTCAAATAGGATTTCTTGATATTTTCATTAAAATGTATCAGATAGTCAATAAACTAGTTAATTCAAATTAGTGAAAAAAGGTCTGGGATTGTATTCAGAACCTGGACCCTAGGTATAGGGTCCAGATTTTTAAGTTATAACATCAGACCTTCTCTACACAGGTTAATAACAATAATGACCTTATAGTATATTATACAGGGCACATGAGATAATACTTTATTTGAAATCCCCCTCTATGCTTAAAGGCATGGAAAATCTTTGCTTCTCTTAATCAAATAATATCACACAAATGTGTTTCATATAAGTAATCAACAAATGAGATAATAATCATTAAAATGTTTAACAAATCATACATGCTTTATAAATATGTTGATATAACCATAGATTTAATAATTTTTTAGTAATTCACATATATATTTAACAATTTCACACATTTAATAAGTAGTAGGTCTCAGATAGTAAAATAATTCTGTCTCCAAGATATTGATTTTTTTCTCTAAATCATGGTGGTCAAAAGACAAGAATTTTCTAGATAGATTTAGAGTCAATTTAGCAGGTAATTAATTATTTTTGACTAAAGATTAGTTCTTCTTGATTTGGGAAGGTAATTTTTAAATGTGTACCTTTTAAAGAGGGATATACATAGAGAAGTTTAGATTAAAAAGGGATGCCTACCTATGTACTATAATCAGCTCAAACTCTGATAAAGAGAAGACAGATGTCAGGGACAAATTATCTTCACATCTGGACAGTTGGTTACTGCACATAGCCAGGGTACGTGAATGTAATTTTATCACCTCAAGAAGTGTGGGACTGTGGAATAGTGTAAATGGCAGAGTAAGGACTTCTGAAAATCTGTACCTCAATAAAATCGATGAGAACATTGGCAAAAATGATCAAGATAAGAGGGGATATAAATTCGAGAAAATCAATGAAATCAAAAGCTTGTTCTATGAAAAGATCAATACAGTTGACAAACCTTTTGGTAGGCTGACCCCCCCTCCAAAAAAAGGGACTATGATGAGCAATCATAAGCCAATAATTTAGGTAACCTAGACGAAAAGAACAAATTTCTGAAAGACTCAGACTAGTGAGATACATAAGAATAAATACAAAATGAGAAAGACTTGTTGCAAGTGAGGAGATTGGACTGGCAATCAGAGCTTTCCCACAAATAAAAGCCCAGGCAAGATGGCTTCACTGATGATTTTGAGCAAACATTTAAAGAATTAACAACCATCCTTCATAAAACTCTTCCAAAAAGTATAAAAAGAGGGAAAAGTTCTCAACTTATTATATGAGTCTGTATTTCTCTGATACTAAGCTAAACTAAAGCATCACAGGAAAAAAAGAATAACTACAGAATGATATTCTCTCTGAATATAGACACAAAAGTATTCAACCAAATACTAGTAAATTTGATCCAGCAGCATATATAAAGTATTATACACCATGGCCGAGTGGGATTTATCAGAGATATGCCAGGCTGGTTCAAAATAGGAAAATCGTTCAACGTAGCATGCCATATTAATTAGAATAAAAGCGAAAAAACAGCATGATTATCTCAATAGACACAGAAAAAATTATTTGCAAAAAGCCCACATTCTTTTCAACAAAAACAATCAAGAATCTAAGAAACAGAAAAAACTTTCTCAAACTGATACAGAGCATCCATGAAAAACTTACAGCCAACATTATACTTAATGGTGAAACACTGAATGCCTTCTCTCTGAGATCAGGAACAAAACTATGGTGTCCACTCCACTTTTGACACTTCTATTCACATTGTACTAAAGTCAATTAAGGAAGAAAAAGAAATGAAAGGCATTCCTGTAGGGATGACACTTCTATTCACATTGTACTAAAGTCAATTAAGGAAGAAAAAGAAATGAAAGGCATTCCTGTAGGGAAGAAAGAAATAAAAACTGCTTCTACTTATAGATGCTATGAACTTATATATAAAAAATCTCAAATAATCACCAAAAAGCTATTAGAACTAATAAATGAATTTTCAGGTACATTATTGATACTCACAAATTAATTATATTTCTGTGAGCTTACAATGAATAATTATAAAATTAAACAAAACTATTGAATTTGTTATAGCATCAAAAAGAATAAAATATATAGGAATAAATTTAACAGAAAAGTGCAAGAATCATACATTAAAAACTACAAAACATTCTTGAAAGAAAATAAGGATGATCTAAACAAATGGAAAGACATTGTATGTTCATGGGGTGGAAAACTTAATTTTGAAGCTCTAGTACTTCTTGAATTAATCTAAAAATTTAGCACAATCCCTATCAAAATCCCAGCTGTCTGTTTTCACAGAAGTTAATAAGCTGATCCTAAAATTCATGTAGAAATAAAAGGGACCCAGAATAGCCAAATCAATCTTGAGAACAAAGTTGGAGGATTCACACTTCTTGATTTCAAAACTTACTAAAAAGCTACAGTGATCAAGATAGTGTGCCAATGGAATAAGGATAGACATGTACATTAATGGGATAGAACTGAGAGTACAGAAATAAACCCTTACATTTATGATTGCTATTGTTCGAATGTGTCCCTTCCAAAATTCAGGTATCGAAACTTGAATGTGACAGTCTTGAGAAGAGAAGCCTTTAAGAGGTGATGAGGTCATGAAAGCTCCTCCCCTCATGAATGGGATTAAAGTCCTTATAAAAGAGACTTCACACAGTGTTTAGCTCACTTGCCCTTCCATCTTCTGCCATGTAAGGAGACAGTGCTCTTCCCCTCTGGAGGATGCAGCAACAAGGCCTCATCTTGGAAGCAAAATGCCACCTTCATGAGACAACCAAACCTACTGGCACCTTGATCTTGGACTTCCCAGTCTTCAGAACTTTCAGAAAATAAATTTCTCTTCTTTATAAATTACCCAGTCTGTGATATTCTGTCTATAGCAGCCCAAGCAGACTAAGGCAATAGTAAAATGATTTTCTATAAAGGATACCAAAGCAACTTAATAAAGAAAAAACATTTTTTTTTAATTTCAAAATATTAGGGGGTTACACATTTTTTTGACACATGGCTTGAGGTCAGGGCTGTAAATGTGCCCTTTACTTGAACACTGTTCATTATACCCATGGGTTTTTACCCTTCCCATTCTCCCTCATCCTCTATGTTTGATTTCCAATGACTTTTACTTGAATCTTAAACAAATGGTATTAGGACAACTGGCTAGTCATAAACTAAAGAATGATGTAGGAACTCCACCTCATACAAAAATTAACTCAAAGTAGATAAAAGGTCTAATTGTAGGAGCTAAAGCTATGAAATTGTTAGAAGAAAACATAGGTATAAATCTTTTTAGCTTGGAATTTGGCAACATTTATTTAGATCTGTCAATTAAAGCACAAGCAAACAATGAAAACATAAGTAAATTGGACTTTATCCCAATTAAAAACAATTGTGCATCAAAAGGCACTATGAAGAAATGAAAAGATAACTCAAAGAATGGGAGAAAATATTTGCTGTCAAATATCTGATAAGGGACTTACATCGACATAAAAACTCCTACAACAAAAAAGACAACAAATTACAAAATGGGCAAAGGATATATCTTTAAAGGTACACAAATTGCTAATAAGAACATGGAAAGATATCCAAAATCATGAGACTCAGGGAAATGTAAATTGAAACCTCAATGAAATACTACTTCACATCCACTAAGATGGTAATGATTAAAAACATGTATGCTAAGAAGAGCTGACAAAAATGTGAAGGAATAGGAAAACTCTTATATTAATGGTAGAAATATAAAATGGGGAAGGCATTTTGGAAAATAATTTGGCAACATCTCAAAAGTTAAACATTGTTTTACCATAGGACCTAGAAATTTTACTCCTACTTTCTATGCGAGAGAATTAAAAACATATCTAGAGAAAAGAATATCCACAAATTTCCAAGAGGAATTATTCATCATAGGCAAAAAAGTATAAATGATCCCAATATGAGTAAACAAAATGTAGTTTATTCATAAAATGAAATATTATTCAGTCATGAAAAGGAATGATATATGTGCTACAACATAGATGAATCTTGAAAACATTATGCTAAGTAAAAGAAGACAGACACAAACAGCCACATAACATATGATCTGATTTATATGAAATGTCTGCAGTAGGCAAATCCACCAAGACAGAAAGTAGAATAGTGATTTCCAGGTCCTAGAGACAGGAGGAGAAATATGGACATGGGATTTCTTTATGAGGTAATAAAATGTTTTGGAATTAGGTAGTGGTAATGGTATACTAGATTGTGAATACATGAACACATTAAATTGTGCACTTTAATAAGCTATATTTTAAAGTATGTTAAATATCTCAATCAAACAAACCAGTTATTAAAAAGTATGGCTCTGCCACAGGCTATACAAATATCTTTTAATGAACTTTGAATATTTGATATTCTAGGACATATGGTAAAGTAAAAGAGCAGTTTAACAAAGGCTGGAAATGTGAATTAAGGTTCACTTTTGAAGTAGCTTCAATACCATGATAATTAATTCATACCTTATTCTGTATAAAATTATGAAGTGTCAAATATTTTTAATTGGAAAAGTTACAAAAGAGATTCATATATTAGATAGACAACTCTTTATCACATTCAAGATGAATTAAAAAAGAAAACACACAGAGACAGTGAGAACTCTAAAAATGTTAATATAGTAGTTAAATGTATATTGATATTTTAATTGTTATTGATTAATATTGAATGTATTCAAGAATTGTTATACTACCAAGGGTTCAGGAATTCAAAATGGCAGTCTGATCAGGTCATGGGCCAACCTTTCTTAAAAGCAGTAACTCAGGGATGGAGCACTGATTGTTTTTGTAAAAACATTGATCAACCCCTGGTGACCTTTGTAGAATCACTAAAAGAACTTAATTCAAAAATTTTTAACATGAAAAAATCACAGTGCTAGCCAAGCTGCAGGGAGCCATTGCTGTGAAAATTACATCCCTTCACCATTCTCTGCCTAGACTAATAAAAAAAATGTTGTAAGAAAAGAATGTTATATCACAATTTTATTCAGAACTTAGAATTCTGTGAATATACTCAATCATTAATTAAACAAATGCTTGTGGAGTTCTTATCATTGGTGAGGCACTGTGATACCTCCTGAGTGTACAATGGTAGAGAAAACCAGACAAAATTTATTTTTCCAGAGATCTTATTGTCTGGTAGAGGAGAAAAATATTATTAAATAATCACACCAATGAATGTGCAATTGCAAACTGAGATGCATATTCTGAAGGACAAGAACATGGTTCTCTTAGAAGAATAAGAATCTAATATAGTCAGATCTTATCAGCAAATGCTCTCTGAGGAACTGTTGATTAAACAGAGGCTTGAAGAATGACTAGGAGATATTGTGGTGATATTAGAAATGGGTCTACAGATGAAGGCAGGGATCAATTCATCAAGGTCCTCATTTACTGTGTAAAGGATTTGAGTTTTTTTCTTCTTAAAAACAATGAGGATTAGGCAAATTGTGTGTGTGTGTGTGTGTGTGTGTGTGTGTGTGTGTGTGTGTGCATGTGTCTTGGGAAGATAGAAAAGCTGAAATGAAGAATAAGTTGGAGGTAGAATAGAACAGATGCAGCAGACCATCAGAGAGCTGGTAATGATAGCTCAGGTAAGGGTGGTAGCAGTACAGGTAGCATCAGGCCTTACTTTTTATATCTTTTTATGGCCAGCACTCAAAACACAAACCTTCACTCCCATATTCTTTTGTACTTTCTACCTCATCTTGTCCCCCCATTCCTTTTTTTTTTTTCTTTTTTGAGATAGAGTCTTGCTCTGTCACCTGGCACCTTGTGTGGCGTGGCATCAGTCTAGCTCACAGCAACCTCAAACTCCTGGGCTCAAGCAGTCCTCCTGCCTCAGCCTCCCAAATAGCTGGGACTACAGAGTAGCTGGGACTACAGGCGCACATCACCATGCCTGGCTAATTTTTTCTATTTTTAGTAAAGAGAGGTCTCACTCTTGCTGAGGCTAGTCTCTAACTCCTGATCTCAAGGGATCCTCCCGCCTCGGCCTCCCAGAGTGGCTTACAGGTGCGAGCCACCGCTCCCGGCCCCCTATTTTTGACTCATCTCGAAATACTTTGCATCGTGCTCACATTTCATTCCATTTTAAATACATTCTCCTATAGTATTCAACTGTTTCTTTGAAATATTGAATTTAATCGCTGTCAACTTCTCTTCTAAATATTCTATTTTTCCCACACTCTTCTTTAGAAAAGATTGCATTTTTCTTCTTATCCACAAGGTCAGCAGGGTTGATTTTTTTTTAGGGCCTCTCTCCTTGGCTTGAGACTGGCAATCTTTTCTTTCTCTCTTTACATGGTCTTTCCTCTGACTTTAAGTAGCTGTTCCTTAATCTCCTAATAAGGACAGTAGTCATATGGGTTAGGGCCCATTTTATTTTAATTACCTCTTTAAAGGTCCTAGCTCCAAATACAGTCACATTATGAGGTATTGGTGGCTAGAACTATAGCATAAGAATTTGGGGTGGGGCACAACTCAGCCCAACATCAAATACATACATATAGATTTTGACAATTGGAAGGGGGTTGTGATACCCAAAATGTGGGAATGCTGTTGAACTCAGGCCATGGGTTTTGAGAAGAGTGCTAGAGAAAACCTAAATGCCTTGTAGCTTTAGGGCCTTTTATATAAGGCTGTGTGTGAGCTTTAGTATTAATAAAATCTTTAGTATAGGCTTAAAGGAAAGTGAGGTAAAAGTTATTGAAAATTGAAAGAAGGAGGAACTTTGTGACGTAGTGGCAGAAAGTTTAGCAGCCCTCTTACTTACAGTTCTGTGTAAAGTAGAAAATATAGCCACCCAATCAACTAGGTAGTATAGCTACGGAGATTTTCAACCAGTTTTAAACATGGCATCTGGTTTCTTCGTGTGCTAGTAGTAAAAATATGAGAAGAGAGAGAGAGAAAGTAATGGAAGGACTCTAAAACAAAAGTGAGGCAGGACTTCATGGTTTGAAAAGGTTCAGCTTCTACAGGTAGCAAATGGTGTAAATGTGGCTGGCTGTGGCCGAAGTCCCTTGGTCTTCTCATCATTGAAGAATGAAAGTGAGTAACAAAGAATGCATTGCAAGCAGAGAGAGAGAGAGAGAGAGAGAGAGAGAGAGAGAGAGAGAGAGAGAGTTCATTGAAGTCAAAGTGCACTCTTGAGGGTTAAGAGTGGGCATACGTCTGAGTGGATCATGGCCCCAGGGTTTCTGTGTCATCCCTTCTTCTCCCTCTGGTCTCTCCTCCTTCCTGAAGTTGTTTCTTCCCCTTTTTTCTTGACCAATGGGAATGTTGTTTCCTCCCTGCCATCAGGTGGTGGAGTTTTTCACCGTATATGGTTAGGTCCAGATGAGTCATGGTGCCCAAAGCCCACTAGGGGTGGGGAGTAAACTGCAGTGTGGTATAATGTGCCCTGTGTTGTTTCTATTGTGTTTCTTGTGACACTTGTGGTTACCTTTATTTTGTTATTGTTGTAGCATGTTCTCTAGCTCAGCATCCACTTTGTTCACATTATTTTCATATTTTCCCCACTCATGTCTCACTTTTCTATCTATGCTAACATTTTGTGACACTTGCAGTTACCCTTCTCTTGCAGTGTGTTCTCTTACTCAGTACCCCATTTGTTCACACTGCCCATTCTGTACTTCCTCTGCTCATGTCTTACTTTTCTACCTCTGCTAACATAAAAATTAAGGTATGACTTCTGAGCAAATATCCAATCCAGTGCACTGTCAGGAAAATATGGTCCAAAGGTGAAGTCAAGATGTGACTGTAAAATCTTTGGTTAAATATCCCAAAAACACAAAATTCAGTCTACATTCCATTCCGGCAGATGAAAGGCTATGTCTCAGAGTTTCTCTCAATCAAACATAAAACTTCTAGAAAGCTTGAGGGTATTGTTCTTTAGCCATTTTAGCAAGATCCTAAGGGATAGACAGGCTCATCTTCAAGAGTTTTGTGCTGGGGCTTTTGTCTAATAGAATAAACTACAATAAGATTCATAGAAGATTCACAAAGGTTTTCTAAAAAGTTATTGCTATAGTTTGAATATATGTCCCCTCCAAAACTCATGCTGAAATTAATCCTGAAAGTAGCAGTATTGAGAGATGAGGCCTTTAAGAGGCGATCGAGTCATGCAGGCTCTGCGCTCATGAATGAATTAATCCATTCATGGATTAATGGGTTATCACAAGACTGGGACTGGTGACTTTATAAGATGAGGAAGAGAGACCTGAGGTAGCACACTCAGCCCCCTTGCCATTAATACACTGTGCTGTGTTGGGACTCATTAGAGAGTCCTTACCAGAAAGAAGGCTCTCACCAGATGAGACCCCTTAACCTGGGACTTCACAGCCTCCATAACTATAAGATATAAATTTAGTTTCTTTATAAATTACCCAGTTTGTGGTATTTTGTTTAAAATAGAAATGAACTAATACAGTTATATATGCAGATCATCATCAGCTTGGTATTGAAAAGGACAAGAAAGTAAAAAAATAAAAATAAAACTAGCAAAAAGGCCTTTGGCCCCAAAATTCTACTGGCAGATGGTGGCTGATAAAATCATTCAGCTACAAACACATACTGCTTTTATTTTAAGAAAAAAAGGATCATAGGGTGGAATCAATAGCCCACAGAGTGGAACTTTAGAGCCACAGAGAATTTTTTCCAGGACTTGAATCCTAATCAAGAAACATCCCAGCTGGAATTTAGAATTATCATGGATCAATGACACATTCATACCAATCCAATCTTTCTCCTTTGAACATGAGTGTCTATAGTGAATATCCTATATTTGTCCCACCATTAAGTATTGAGTAACGGAAACACAGGTAAATTATCTCTTTACATCACAGGCCAAGAGAAACTGTACTTAACGAGATGTACTCAATGAACTACACCCAACTCATCTTCTCTGCATGTGGACCTGATTTAAATAATAAGATTTTGGATTTTGGAATGATCTATAATGGGATGAGACTATCTCTTAAGAGAGAGTGGATGCATTTCACATGTGGAAAGGAGGTGTATTATCAGAAGCCAAAGAGCAAACTATGATTGTGGACTGTTAGGGATGATTTGTTATGTATTAATAGATAATTCATATATTGCTTAATTCTGTTCTTTATATCTCTGTTGAGTGACTTTTCTAAAATACAAATTGGATTTTAAAGCTACCTAAGGTTACTTCCTATAGAAATGTTCCAATTCTGTAGCCTATTGTATACTATTTATTCAAATTTCCCACTGTAACCTTGCTCTATCTTTCTAGCTTCATCTTTAAATGTTCATCATACATCTTTTCTGAAAGCCATGCAGGAATTCTTGTTCCCAGAATAAGCTCATGCCCCTGTTTTAATACAAGATGGTCCCTCACCTGAGTATCTTCCTATATTTCGATTTATCTGTTTTCACTGGAAAACATCTGAATCACACTTTTGTATACCAACTGCACAATCTTCTCTCTGTGAAGTCTCCCCAAAATGTTCTTACCTTGAAACCTCAGATGCTCCTCCAGCACCTCTACAAACCTCAGCGATATTACTTATCACAGACAAGATGATTCCCCCCATTTATATCTAGATCGGGGGCTGTCAAAGAATGGACTTAAAAATATTTTCTTCGATTTGAAAACAAAAAGATGAAAAGCTAACAAATATCTTGGCTTAGAGAAGACAAATCTGAATTAGCATTAGCCATCAATAACTTGTAATGAAGACAGACTTCATGCACTTGGATTCTCTAAAAATTAGAACTAATTCACAAAGGAAAAGTGGAATTATTTGTTGCCTTTCATCTAAGCCTGCTGACAAATGGTAAAATCCAGAGTAAAACTGTTTTTAGAGTTTAATACAAAAAAAGCATTTTTGTTTTTTTTCTTTTCCCTTTAATCCCTGAAAATACAAAGATAAAAATCCTTTATCTCCTGGGTCCAGAAGTCTGTAAATTTCAAGTATAGAGAAATGAAAAAGAACATCATACAAACTTGGAATTCAGAAAACATGAGTATCATTTCCTTCTCTGAAAGGAAGAAAAGGAACTTGTTTCCTAAGCCTGTTAAAGTTTTGGTACAATAAATACAATAAAAACTTTTTGGGGGGTGAAATAGAATTTACCTTAATTGAACATGGTTCCGGCTTCAGTCTAGACATGAGCAGAATAAGATCACTATTATTATGCCAAACAATAATTGGAAAATTAGAGTAATAACTTGGAACATGTATATTAAAATTTTATAAAATAAAACTGTAAAAAAAAATTATTGACTGTAATACTTTAAGATACACTAACACTTATTAGTATCTCCTTCCTTCTACCCCCCAAAATGAATTTATTTCAAAATACTATTAAAAACACGCCATATTACAAAACCTTTTATTTGACATCTGAAATATTTTTTTTCCTAAACATGATTTTTATTATTTCTATAGAAGTAAGGCTATTTTGAAAAAAAGGAAGAAGTTATAAATGATTTTGTCCAAGAACTTGAATTTGAAGTTCACCAAGTTAAGTCCTAGTGTTTTTATCAAAAATTAGAAACTTTGGCTACGTTTACTTGGGTCTTCCTAGACTAAGTTTTTTTTTCTATAGTAATTATTTGGTAAGTATAAAATTATACAAAAGAAATGTCAGGAAAATAAAAACAAAGGCTATCATTGGTGGCCTTACCACTAGTGGGTCCCTCTGGACACAAACACTTGGACCTACTCTGTAGAAAAAGGGAGAGAGAACTTATAGCAACTTAAGCTTAGTTTGAAGGGTTTCAGAGAGCAGAGGTAGGAAAAGAAGCAGCAATTATTCAAACTTTGTGAATAACCCTAAGATAGAGAGCAGGTGTAACACAGAGAGGGCTGCCATAGTCTGTCCTGAGATCCAGGGGTAAGACTACTCACCCCAGAGCACTGAGTCATGACAGTGGTTTGTTTTCCTTGCAGTTGCATTCCCATTGATTTGATTAATAAGCACTCACTGAGCTTCTACTCTGCACCTGACATTTTTATAGATGCTGAGAATGTGTTGGTGAACAAAACAAAAATCTCTATCCTCGTGAAGTGTACTCTATTTGGAGAGACCGATAGTGTGTGTGTGTGTGTGTGTGTGTGTGTGTGTGTACAAGGGTAAAAGTAACAAAGAAAATAAAACAGGCAAATGAAAAAAAGGATAATAGGAAGTGCTACACCAGATTGGTTGCCCATAAAAGTTTTTCAAATTAAAAAAAACACGGCAGAGATCTGAATAGAATGAGTATCCAGAAGAGTTCCCACACATGAAAGGTTCTTGATAAATACTGTGTATGAATGAATGAATGAGTGATGAATGAATATGACTGCTGTTAAAAGTATGCCTGCAAAGAACAATAGTTGCAGATTTGATACCAATTTTAAAAGAATATATATTAGAAGGTCGTATTTCATTATAGTGACAGGCAATAGTCTATGTCTATCAAAACTTTAGCTTATAAAACTTCTAAGTGAAGCATTACAAAGTTTTTGGTTGTAGTGAGGAAAAATAATATAGAGTTGTGGAGAAAATCTTGAGCTTGATTGAAATAATTGTTAAGAAAAAGTTGTAATTTTTCAGTGCCTATGTGCTGTGTGACAGATGATTTATATATGTTCTCATTTAGTCTTCATTGCAACATTAAAGGACAAAAATTAGTGTATCCATTTTGTAGAAAATGTAGGCTTTCAATGGTTGAGTGACTTGCAAATATCCATTTGGCTTATGAGTGGCAGAGCCAAGATTGGAACTCAGGTATTTCCAACTGCAATACTGCATTACTAAGAAAAGAAGACTATAAATTTCTTCTAAACTGAGTGTTTTGTTGCAAAGAAAGAAAAAAGTTTACATTGAAAAAATTCATTAGTAAACTAAAAGTTAGTGATATACATGCAACAACATGGATAAATCTAAAAAATATGCCCAATGAAAGAAGCTACAAAACATCCAGAAAAGACAAATCCAATCTATTTTGCTAGAAAGCTGATTTGTACTTAGGAGAAGAGTTTGGGGTTAACTATGAAAAGGTATTAGTAATGTATTTGGGTGATTTATATCTTGAACATGGAGGCTACACAGGTCAATATATTTTGTTAAAACTCATGAAATTAAATATTAAAATGAGGACATTTGGTTTGAAAATTATAGCTCAATAAATTTAATTTTAAAAATTAAAAAATAGCATATAATGATATAATGTATTTTAGTGCTCAAGAAAATTACCAATGATTTTGAATAATTTAAGCAAAACAATAAAAATATATCTTGCATTTGTTGTTCATTGAAAATCAAAGCACTGAAAAAAATGTGTACAATATGGGTCTTTTCCCTCTACTATTCTGGTTTGTATCCACTTAGCAAATATTTCCAAAGTTACAGGGTTTCAGACAAATCATCTAAAATCCATTTAATCAAAAGCTTTTTTGGCACTCATTGTTAGTATAAGTATAAAATTTTTTTGGATTTTTGCAAAAAATAAATTAAGCTAAGTCATCTGTAGAGAGTGTTGGCTGCACTCACATTTTTAATAATGCTTATCTGGCCTTTGTGCATAAATGGAAAGTGAATTGCAAGATACAGAGACAATATCTTGGGTTTGGTTTTACTGTCTAATATTGACTTGAAGGAGACTTTACTTGAATCTAGCTCATCTTTATATAGTATTACCAACCTAATGGTCATATTTTTTTTTTTTTATTGTCAGAGGCTATTCTCTTTTTCTATGGAGCTGTTTCTTATAATCATTGTTGCTATGTACCTGACCCATGAAAAGGTTGGATGAAGCTCAAATTAAGAAATAGTTTCCAAATTTTTTCTAGTCAAGGAAGTTTCCTTAATTACGTGAGAGGGGCAGTTACATAGTGTGGATGTATTTTTCTGCCATACAATTGAATTATGAATCTTGACTTCTTAGGATGTTTAATGACTTTAATTAATTATCACTTAAATGTTCACATGGTAAGACTATCCCAGATTTAGTAATAGAACAGTGAAACTTCCAAAGAGATAATACTTACCTAAAATTAGAGTAAAAAGAAAAAAGAAAGCTTAATGTGGAGTAAACTAAAAAGCTTTTTCGATGTGTTTCTGGAGTTCACTTGAAATTGCCTATGCTAACTTACAATTATGCCATAAATTCAGGCCTGAAATGATGTTAGATATAAATTGTCCAAACAATCGTGCAAGGTGTTCACTTTAATTTCCTGTGTAGACATGGGGTACAGATACTCATTTTGGAAAGACTGCATCTCCAAAATAGGTCATATTAGAAAATAGAGGGCCTTTGAGACCATCAACTCAGATCCACATTGCGCAGTTGAGGAAAAGCATCTATGAAAATAAACTAGATCTTCAGATAAAAAAAAAAATCTTCCCTTCGGTAGACAACAATAGTTAAATTAGTTTGGCAAAAGCCTTATAAATAAGTCTGATCAAAAAATGAAATCCACAAAAAGTATGTGTTAGAGGTGGTGTTTTTTCTTTTGCATATTTTGTTTTTTTCTTCAGATTTCCATTAGAAATATTGCTTTTCTGACCTAATTACCAGTATAATATGTATCGTTCTCATTTATATTCAAAAAGGATATTGCTTTAAATGTGGAAGTGTGTGTTTTCTATATTTGACTTTCCATCAAACCCTGCTTTTATGGTTGAGAAGTTTATGCTTCATACCTCTGCTGTCTTGCTCATGAACCTATGGCCCGGTGGCATGCAAAGTAAGATAGCTGGCAGATGAATGCAGCATTTATGATTGCTGGGCAGGTTTCCCTAGGCCCTTCCTAGAGTAGAGAAGTAATGGAATTTTTTTAGACATATATTGAGAAAAAAATGATTAAGTGAACTAACATAATTTTAAAATACATTCATTCTATTAACCATTCCTAGAAATAATGATGAAATTTATCATGTTTCTTTTGGTAAAATTTAAATAGTATTGTTTGTATTACAGAATATTCCTAGCAGAGCTATTCTTTATATTCGCTTAAATGACAGGGGTGTGCTTTACATAATCTTTTTTTTGTTTGTTTCCAAACACAGGCAGTATGTTTCACAGAGGAAATTAGAGAAATTTTTTAAAAAGTTATTTTATGAAATAACGTTAAAATAAATTTACAGGCAAGCATCGTATATTTCTGGATGAAAAATAAAATGAATTTGTAAGAAAAGAAAAGGGGTTTAGGTTTCTGTCTTCCATGGCTAGTTAACTAATTAATTGTTTTGGATAGTTGTTGGTTACATAGATAGTTACTGATGGCCTCAGGAGCTACAAAAACCAGTATTTAATTCCTCAATCTGTTACTGTGAATTTAGGGAAGCTATTTAATATCAATAAAGTTCAGTTTCCTCATTCTGGAAATGAAAAGGACCTAGAATTGTCAACATCTTTAAAAGAAAAGAAAAATTTCAGAGGATTTGTATCACCTAATTTTAAAACATACTATAAAGCTAAAGTAATCAACACATGGTATTAATGTAAGTATGGAAATGTAGATCAATGGAATAGAAAACATGAGATATAGATCCATACATATATAGTTAATTGATTTTCAACAAAAGTAGCAAAAATAATTCACTGGGGGACTTCTGGGCAAGATGGTTGACCAGAGATACTAGCTGCCAGAGTGTCTCAGTAAGAAGGAGAAATTTTAGATGAAACAGAAAAAACAGACAGATAGACATAGATCAGATGTGGGTCTGAAGGAAGGGTGCCAGAGCCTTCAAGAGATTCCATGGGAAGAAGTTTTGGTGCAGAACATAAGGAGCAAGGCATCAACAAAGATCAACTCCCAGGAAGCTTGTAGTCCAGTGAGAAGGGCAGGTGGAGTGGTTTGTTTCTCCCTCCCTTGCATCTCTGACAGTCAGTGAGTTCTCAAGCTGCTAGAGAGACTTTCTGCCCACATGAGCCCAGAGGCTGCTGCTGCCAGTAAGCTGGGAACTTCTTGTGGACAGGGCACCAGGCTCCCAGCACACCTGGGGTGCTTCCTGCCCCACAGACCTGAGCCAGGATAGCAGGCACCACACTGTCTCTCCACCCACCATGTGCCTTTGTCTTTCCCAGGGGCCTTCAGCTCCTCAGGTTTTGTCCTGCTTGTTCCCCACACAGGCATTTTCCAACACTGATCCAGACTGCAGGAGCAGTGGGGACCACCTACAGAGGTCCAGTGGGTCCCAGGTGATCTATGTGACTCTGGAGACCAGACACTCTGGGTGGACAGCCTCCCAGAGAAAGGGTCAGAGACAACCAGAGTGCTAGCATTCCTCCATACAGACTCTTTTTCTCCCCTTACACTTCCCCACCCAGGGCTGGAGAGAGACAATTGAGCCACCACATCAAGGTTTCCACAGAATGGGGCTCAGGCCTTTCCTCTTGGGGTTCTGCAGCACAGTGAGAGGTGCTCAGACTGTGAGCTCTGTGCTCACTGGTCCCCCGCCGGTGCTGCTTGCCTGGTGGCTCCATCAGAGCAGGACACACTCCAGGGTGGAGGGACACTGATCCTGCTTGGGCACCCCAGGAGCTACTTGGGACCAGCATGCTTCTCCCTGGCATGGCCAGGGATTGATTTTCTTGGTCTTAAGAGGCAAGGGAGCATGCATGGCAGATCTAGGGGGAGAGTGCAGTGTGGCTTCTAGCTGTGGTGTGCTCATGGGGCACCCCTTCCACCATGGGAGGGACTCACTCTTAGCTCAGGCCAGGCTCCTGGATGGAGAACCTGCCAGAACACAGCGCAGTCATGCGGGAGCTCGGCTAGCTTGGGCTTCTGCCTCCTGGCAGATGCCGGGTGGAAAATATGGAGTTGGGGGGAGAGTAGCGAAGCCCACTACGGACTGCCAGTTTGTGAATCTCAGATGGACCTGCCCCCAAAGCAGACTTTCTGGTTGGGTGGGGCCACTTCAGCCCCTCCCTGGCAGCTCTGCCCAGAAGCTGGGAGGAGACTTTTGACCCCTGCCGGAATAGCTATCTTGCCAGCTTTTGTGGAGCCTGAGGGCAAGCTCCCCCAACCCGGCCCCACTCAGCCTCACTGCCCCACTTGCCTCTGCTCCTCTGCTGTGGCACAGAATATAGACACACCTGGAAGTTCCAACGCCCTGCCCACCATCCGGGGCATTCAAATGCCTCTCCTAAGGGAATAGAGCTGATCACAAGACCTACAGCTTTGCAGCTTATTCCTTCCAGCAAACGCCTTCTACTGGCAGGTCAATTTGCAAGCTCTTTACCGCATTTACTGACTCACTATCACAGGGTGTGTGGGGGTCCAAGGAGTGGCCTTTTGGGGGGCATCTATACCTCCCCACACAAAAACTGGGCTACTGGATAAGGGTGGAAAGGACCCAGCCCACAGCCTTAGTATATAAGAGTTTAACCCCCTTCTCCACGAATAGCTCTCCCGGTTCAGAGAGTTTGTCCTGACCTTGCTACCAGTGGATCCCTTTAGTGGCTGGAAAAGTAACTTCTGAGCCCTGTCGAGGCTTTGCAAAGCCTTTTAGGCTTCCACAACCTAGCCACAAACTGTGTTGCTCCTCCCCCAACCTCAGTGGTGGTGAAGACCAAGAAACCTCCTGGGAGCTATAGGATCCCCACTAAACCTTGGGGCACTCAAGCATACCACCTGGGATATCAGAGTCTACTACAGACACAAAAGAATATCTCAGCAGCTGGCTCTATCACACAAACATCAACCAATGACAGGGAGAACAATGATATAACTATTGCAGCATCTTCCAACTCAAGCAAACAGGGTGTGGTTGATTCATAATCCCACAAATACCACCCACCAACACTGAGAGTAAGCTAGGAGAACAAACTCTCTACACACTATTGTGAAGAATTGAAGATAGTAGGTCAGAGATAACCTGAGAGGTACACCAAACCTACTAGAACACCCATAGGCAGTTCAGGACCAGCAGTCCTCTCCCTAGCATGCTCAGAGATCAATCTTTGGGGACTCAGAGACAGGCCCAGAAGCCAGGTCTAGCTAGGACTTCCAGGTCTCGACCAAGAGGCCAAATGAGAAGGAATCAGGGAAAGAATTCTGGATATAGGAAAAATCATAGTGAAAGGAAACTCCCAAAAGAAACACTAATTCTTTACCAAAGGATACCAACCAAAATGAAAAGATTGAAATGACAGATGAAGAATTTTGAATATGGATTGTAAGGAAGCTCAATAAAATACAAGAGAAAATAGAAACCCAATGCAAAGAAACCACAAAAACAATGCAGGAAATGAATAAAAAATTTACTAAGGAAATTTTTTTTTTTTTTTTTACCGTTTGTTTTTTCCTCTTTTGTACTAATAAATGTTTTAAGTGAGTGGGCAATACTCACTTGAAAGTGAGCTTCTTTTTTTTTTTTTACTGTTTGTTATTATAGGGGTACAGATCTTTTTAGGTTACGTATGTTGCCCTTGCCCCCCTTCCCCCCAAGTCCCAGTTTCAAGTGTGTCCATCTCTCAGATGGTGCGCATTGCAC
>RJWJ010015348.1:0-36333 GCA_004363605.1 Indri indri | reverse complement strand
GGAATATTACTCAATCATAAGAAACGACAGTGATCTAGCACCTCTTACACTTTCCTGGATTAAAATTAAGCCCATTATCCAAAGTGAAGCACCACAAGAGCAGAAGAACGGGCTCCACTTGTACTCACCATCAAACTGGTTCTAACTGATCAACACTAGGTTGATCACATGGCAGAAATACTCTCTAGGGATTAGGGGGTTGGGGGGGGCAAATCTACAACTAAAGGACACGGGGAGCACTAAGCGGGGAGGTGGGAAGGGCATGCCTTAAACCCGCACTTGGGTGAGGCAAAGGCATAAAGTGTAACTGTAGTGTTTGTACCCTCACAATACCCTGGAATAAATAAATAAATAAATAAATAAATAAATAAATAAATAAATAAATAAATAAATAAATAAAGGAATGTAAAAAGGTCCTGCCAAGTGTGTGCTAAACAGACAAGTGAGCTTTCTTCCATCCTCCCTTCCACCTCTCCCTTCTCAAAGTACTTCGTGAAAGGCAGTATATTTTGACAAAGCCTTCAAATAAAGGTATTGCAAAACAAAACAACAACAAGGAACCCTACTAACCCCAATACAGCAGGAACAGTGCAATAGCTACAGCTCATGCAGGCTCTTTATGCCAGACACTGTTGCTACACAAAAGTTTTCTTGGATCCTAAAGTTGTTTTTAGAATCCAAGAAAACTTTTGTATAGCAACAGCTGCCCACTCCAACCAAGTCCCAAAACAATAAATGTTTGTGTGGATACAGAGAGATAGGAATACTCATACACTGCTGGTGGGACTGCAAACTAGTACAACCTCTGTGGAAAGTAATATGAAGATACCTCAAAGAGCTACAAGCAAAACTACCATTTGATCCAGCAATCCCATTACTGGGCATCTACATAAGGAAAAAAGACATTCTGTAAAAAAAAAAAAAAAAACACCTGCACTAGAATGTTTATAGCAGCACAATTCACAATTACAAAGTTGTGGAAACAACCCAAGTGCCCATCAATACATGAGTGGATTAATAAAATGTGGTCTATGTATACCTTGGATTTCTACTCAGCCACAAAAAACAATGGTGATCTAGCACCTCTTGTATGATCCTGGAGAGAGCTGGAACCCATTCTACTAAGTGAAGTATCACAAGAATGGAAAAACAAGGACCACATGTACTCACCATCAAATCGGTATTAACTGATCAACACTTACATGCACATATAGTAGTAACATTCATGGGGTATATATTTTTATCATAATCTTCCTTAAATATCATTGAATCCACACATTTCTAATGATCAAAATACTTAAATTGCTCTCTGCTTTCTCCTATATTAGGTATAAATTTCACTTTTTTATTCTCGGAGTTATTATGCATCTAATTAGACTCTTTTTTTGCCTTTATAATTCCCTTGTCCCAAAAGCACAGTTGCACTTCAACCAGGAGTGTCTCCTCACTGCTGTGAGAACATGCCTGTGTTCATTCTCATGGCCTTTCTTATTTGAATCTTCATTTTGCCACATTCTTCTTGTTCCTCAGAGTCTGGCTCAAGCCTCATTTCTTTGAAGGCAATTTCACTGACTCTTATATTAAACTATATGTTGTCTCATATTATTCTTCTCTCCTGACTTAGTTGTAATCAACTGGAAGACAGAGTTGTTACGTACTCTAGGGCAGTCTTTTTCCATCTGCTGGTCATGGGGCTCAGTCAACATTTTTTCATGAACTAGAATAAAATAACATAAAAATAGAATAAGATAGAGTGGAATATATAGCCAGAGTACTTTACAAATATAAACATAAGTTTTGTCCCTTGAAACTTGTTTTTGCTGAAAGTGTGTATGAATGCTGGTTCAAAATATAAAACAGATTTCTTAGCTGTGAATCTTAATTTTAAAACTTTGAAAGCTACTGTTCTGTAGAACTAAACACAGAGTTTTTCACATTATAAAAACTCATTAAACATCTGCCTTTGAATTGGTTGAAATGACTCTCAATTAACATATACAATTAATGGTGGGAAATTAGGCCCAGTTTTAGACAAAATAATTACATTGTTGCTCACGTAGTATACTAAGCAACAATGATGATTTCTCTAATTATTTAAAACTGAAAAGGATGTATTTAGTTTACAACCATAATATGACTTATTTAGTGTCACTAAACTTTATATTATTCTTGTTTTCAAATTTAATTTCTAATGAAAAATCAACTCCAGTTTCTGTATTTGACAAGAATAGGAAGACTAATGGCTATGCGTTGTTGGTTTTTATATTTTTTTCAAATGTATTTATTTAAATTGACAGATAAAATTGTATGTATTTATCATGCACAACAAAATCTCAAATATAATATATCAAAACATGATGTTTTGAAGTATATGCACATTGTGGAATGGTTAAATCTAGCTAATTAAAATATTCATTACCTCACATAGCTAATATTTTTGTGGTGAGAACATTTAGCATCCACTTTCTTAGCATTTATCAAGAATACAATATATCATCATTAACTATAGTCGCCACATTGTACATTTTCTTAAGCACTAAGCAAGAAAAGTATTTAATGTTGACCTAACATGTTTTAGTTTTATGAGTGTTAGACTCAGGGCTTAATTTCACTTCGCCGTAAACACTCAAATTCTAAAATGAATAATTCTCTCCATGGGGTTTTCTGTAATCTAGGAAGAAGAATAAAGGTTTTGAGCTTTTAGAGTTCACATAAAAAGTGCCTGATTTCAGAAATGAGCCACCATTGAAGGTAGAATTAAATGGAATCAGCTTCTAGTAAAATCCATATCACACATGTGTTATTTGTTTATATTTTAGCAGAGACCTTTGAATGAAACAAAAAAGATGGCAAGCGAATAAGGACAGGTCTTCATTAACAAATATTTAATAATATATGCCAAAATGTGAAGCAGTATGAATCAATGGCAAACTGTTCTGAAGAACCCAGAGTGAATGAATTACACTCACTGTAAAGTCACATTTTTTAACCCAATGTCCTTTCCAGTGATTTTTGAATGATGACATTTACTGACAATTTCCTTTCCTAATGTCAAAAATTAAAAACAAACAACAACAACAAAAAAGAAAAACAAGGAAAAACAGACGGACTTCTTTTCTTTACATGCAAAGAAGAAAAGTAAGGCAATCTAGAGCAAATACAAGTACTGCAAAGACAGCACAGATGATTTCTTTTTGCAAGCAATAATAAAATGTGAAATAATAAGGGTATTGAAGTCTACCAAGGCAGAAAGTGAAACTAAGCAGTGATGTCAAGGGCATTGAAGACCAGTGTAAGGGCTTTAGAGCACTAGACATGACCAAAACAGGGGAAAAAAAATGTACACAAATCACAACTCATATTTCACTTGGGAATCCAAGAGTCATAAAACCTTTGCATTTTAAAGCTGGAAGGGACTTAGATCAACATTCTCATTTCACAGAAGAGAAAATTGAATCATGCTCTGCTATGCTACATAGCATGTATTCCATGTTTTTTAAAAATTGCAAGCATATTTTTAGAAGCAGGCTTACCTACTAGATAAAATATATGTCAGTCTCACTCCTCCACATCTCTTTCCACTGCCTACTCCGCAGACTGTCTTTATCCTTCTTCCCCTCTATTATTATTTATTTTATTTTATTCATTAATACACTAAATGTCTTCAATTTTTCAAGCATAGTAGTAGACATTGAAAATATGTGATCCCTCTCCTAAAGGAAGTTTAGGATCTGATAAGTGAGAAAGATGATATAAAATATGATACGGATGTAGAAATTTAAGTTAAAGGGGATTAATGTGTGATACTATGATTCCTCATTAAAGTGACAACTCACCCATTCTCTAGATATATGGAGAATATGATATCGATACTGAATCTTAAATCATTAGTAAGGGTTTATCATATTTTTATAAAGATTATCCAGTGAAATAAGTGTTCTGTTTATATGCAAAGTATGTGCAGATGTGGAGGAAAGAAGAGAGAATGATATATAGGTAGTGATTTTACTACTATAGCATACTTAAAGTCTATCATATTAAATAGACTTGTTTCTATCTACATGTCCCAATATCAAGTGATCCCATCCCACATCATGATTTTAAATATCATTACCTGCTGTCATCCCAATTTATAATTATAGCCTGTACCTCTTCCTTGAAGAGACTTTCGTATATCCAACTGCTTACTTAACATCTCCATTTAGAAATCTAACAGGCATCTCAAATATAATATATCCAAAATTAAGAACTGTGATTCTCTTCCAAATCTTTACCTTCTGCAAAGGTCTACATATCTAGTTGCTCAAATAAGTATGTTAGACTCATTCTAAACTCCTTTCTCCCTTCAATGAGATCTCTTTTTCTCTACCTTGTCAAAGAATATCATTTGGTTTTCACCATCTCTGCTGCAACCACTGTCACCCAAGCCACCTGGATATGGTAATAACTTTCTGATAGCTTTCCTTGCATTTACTCTTTTCCCCTTCAATCTATTCTCATCATAGGAGCCAGATAGGTCCCATTTTAAAAGCAAATTTGTATGTCACTACTTTGTTCAAAATGCTTGAAAGCCTTCTCATTTCAGCTAGATTAAATGTCACAGTCCTTGCTATAATCACATGGCCCTCCATGAACTAGTCTGTTCCTTATTTCTCTACTCTCATCTCTATCACCATTCCCCTGCCTAACTTGGCTCTAGCAATGCAACCCTCACTTTTCCTCAAGCATGGCATATTCATGCCACAGGATCTCTGCACTTGCCATGCTCTCTACTGGGAATACTCTGGCCCATATATCCGCAAGGCTCATGTTCTTCCTTTAAATCTCAATTCAAACGTCACCTTGTCAATGACGATTGCACTAGCCATCTCTTTAAAATATATTTTACACATGTTTCTGGTTTTAACTTTTTTTTCTTTTTGGATTTTGTTGTTGTTACCATGCATTGGAATGCAAGATATATAGGGACAATATTCCTTACCATTAACAATCAGTTCTCAAAAAGTTGTATAAACCAAATCCAGCACACCATTCCTCACAGATACCTGTAATAAGAATGGAAGAAAATTGCTCCCACTCAGAGGTACTTTCTCATCACTGGAAATTCCATTATTGGAAGTGGCTTAGAATAAACATAGGTTTTTCATTCCTCCCTAAATGTTGTTACTCTTAGGAAGAAAAACACATCAACTTAAATGAATTATTAAGACATTAGCATAAAATCATTAATTGCATATTTTGCTTCCATGGAAACTTCTTTAATTTTTTCACTAAAACATGAGGTTTTGTAGATGGGGAGATAAATAAATACTTTTGGAAAATGTGGCAATATTTATGTGAAAGAGACTAGAACACTATAGGAATGAGGAAACCAGTGGATATAGTAATGGATAAAGAAAAATTTTGGTTAACATGTTGTATATGGACACTTTACCTATGTGATTCTGAAACAGCTGGGAGGGTAGGGCAGAAAGAAACTGAACTAATGAAGAAGGACTTGTTTAGTTCTCAGAGTGAAAGTCCAGATTAATTAATTCTAGGGGAATTCAACTCATGAATTTGATGTTGAGTATTTCTATCTGTAAATTGAGAATCAGATTTACTTTGTAGGTTTTATACTGAAAATTATTAAAATCTGAATTAAATTAAGTTTCCCAAACACTTAGCTTCAAAGATGGCAAATGGTCTCTAACTGGGACTAGCTACTAGGATACATTGAGGATTCAGCTATTCACTGATGATTCATATTGATACATTTCACTACTCCTATGGAGACACCATATTAGTTACAGTTTATATTTTAAACATAAATAATTTGCAATATTACTTAATTATGGAGACTTCATAATGCAGCAATTTTGTATTTCATGATTAATAAAGGAATTTCCTTCCATGAAATCATCAAACATTGTCTGGTTTATTTTAGTTAATGTATTATGCAAACATAGAAATGGATTTCAGAAGATGTAGGGTCAGTTCTATTTTTCAATGATTCCCTAAAAATAGATACTAGAAGAAGTCAAAATGTGATAGGTACAAAAAATTATTTCATTTCCATTTAGTTAATGCATCACTCTCAGTCCTAACTGACCTACAAGACAGATGGGCAAACAGATAGTATCACAGATGACAGACACAGTTTCAGAAATAATTATAAAATGTGAATATAAATGTCTATTTCTTGATTTTTTTAAATTTTAGGTCTAGCAATTAGCCATAGCTAGTGAATAAAAGTAAAGCTCTTAACACTTCTCTAAACCTTTGCTCTGTTAATTAAATATATCAGTTGGGCATTGTGAATTTCACATTTTATGTAAAGTTCTGGCAAAGGAAAACAATAAGAAATCATTAATATTTAATGTAAAGAAGTCACAAATAACTGAGAGGAAGCAAAAAGTAAAAAGGCAAGTGATGGAGGAGATTGATCCAAATGAGTGAGCAATTATTAAGGAGTCTTGCTTGAGCAACACAGAGTCAGCATTGTAGGGGGCATTAGTTGAAGTAAGGAATCAGGACTGATTAAGAACAGCTGGTAAAGGGAGGCGCTGAGAACTGCATAATCACCCTATGTGAATTCAGTATAATTGACTCAGATTATCCCAGTAGTCTCAGCTACTTTCTAGCTCCACAAGGCACTTTTAGAAATAGAATGAACTCCTTCTGTCATTAATTCTTTTGATGTCCTGCAGAATCATCTTGCAGTAGCTCAAAGACATGACTTTGCCAGAAAATATCCAGGTTCATCATGAAATACTACGAGAATTAATGTAATTCAAAACAACTTGGAAACCAAATGAAAAAATTTTATGTCTCCCTTGATCCCCACGAAAATGGCAGAAATTTAAAAGTATTTATATGAGTCTGGAAAATTCCAATACGATATTTTGTATTTGTAATACACTTTGTTTCTGAGAACCACAAATCATTTTGCAGTGTGAGTTTCACAGTCCCCCTGAAGCTCCAGAGAAATAGGCAAAAAAATTTCTTATTAGTACTGGTCTTAGGGCATCACTAAGACCTGGGAAAAAATCTTATTTTGACTTGTAAAGGTAACACGGTTTAGTACCTCAGCAAGGCATAAATATACACTTGCTCTCAAAAGGAGAAATGAACAGTGTGAATGAATGTCCAAGGGGAATTTCTAAACGACCTATGACAGAATATGTGAGCAAAAGAAATTCAGAATTCAATAATACTTGAAAGAAAATGTAAAGCAAATCTATATTTACAAGTATAAAAAGAACAGGCATACACAAAGAGCTATGTTAAGCATGGAAACATTTATTCACAATGGAATAATGCGTTCAATTGTTTGGAAAAAAAGTTGATGTAAAATTCTTAAAGTGCTTTAGATAACAGAAAATGATGATGGACTCATTTTATTTAACATTTATTTAAGCTTTAGGCTCATCTTTTACATAAAGGGTTTTGTACTAGCTTTAATAATTAAAACTATTATAGAACAAAATAATTTTTAAAATTCTGTATGACTTGAGCAAAAAACAAGATATTACTAAGTCATTGTAATGAACTAATCACTGCAGTTGAAATATGTCCTCTGCTGTACTTCTCCAAGAAATCTCCACGTTCCTATTATAGAACTTAGAACTTTAAAGTGTGAAGCCATAACATATGTCTTCACATCTACTTATGTTCTGTGGGCATTTCAACACCTTGTACAATATTTGTGTACTTTGGCTCTTATGGCTTTCTTTTTTTAATGACAATTGTTTTTTTAAATGGATACATTATAATTGTACATATTTATAGGGTCCAATTTGACATTTCAATACATATGTTGTATAATGATCCAATTAGTGTAGTCAGTGTATCTACCACCTCATAAATTTATCTTACTTTTGTGGTAAGAACATTCAAAAGCTTCTCTTCTAGCTATTTTGTAACATGCAATACTTCACTGTTAACCACAGTCACCTTATTGTGTAATACAACACCAGAAATTATTCCTTCTATCTAATTGTAACATTGTATCCATTGACCCAACCTGTCCCCATGTTCCTATTTCCTCCTCCTCCCCCAAATTCTAGAAACCACTGTTGTACTCTCTATTTCTATGATATATTTAGATGTTTTATATATATTTAGATTCCACATATGAGTGAGATCATGTGGCATTTTTCTTTCTATGCCTAGCTTATTTCACTTAACATAATGTCCTCCAGGTACCTCCATGTGCCACAAATGAAGGGATTTCATTCTTTTTATGATTGAATGGCATTCCGTTCCATACATATGACACATTTTCTTTATCCATTCATCTATCACTAGAAATTTAATTTGATTCCATATCTTGGCTATTGGAAATAGTGCTGCAATAAACATGGGAGCGCAGATACATCTTCAACTTACTTATTTCATTTCCTTGGGATATATACCCAGTAGTGGGATTGTGAGAGCACATGGCAGTTCTATTTTTAATTTTTGGAGGAACCTCCATACTGTTTTCCATAATGGCTGTACTAGTTTATATTCCCACCAACAGTGTGTAAGTGTTTCCTTTTCTCCACATCCTCACCAATAATTGTTTTCTTTTGTCTTTCTGATAGTAGCTATTCTAATTACAGTGAGGTGGTATCTCATTGTAGTCTTGAATTGTATTTCCTTGGTAATTAGTGCTATTGAGCATGTTTTCATATACCTGCTGAACATTTGTATGTCTTCTTTGGATAAGTATCTATTAAAGTCTTTTGCCCATTTTTAATCCAATTGTTTGTTTTTTGCTGTTAAGCTGTTTATATATTCTGTAAATCAACCCCTGTCAGATGTATAGCTTGCAAATATTTTCTCTCATTCTGTAGGTTGTCTCTTCAGTTTGTTAATAGTTTCTTTTGCTATACAAAAGCTTGTGCATTTGATGTAATCTCATTTGTCTACTTTTGCTTTTGTTGCCTGTGCTTTTGAGATCTTATTTAAAAAAATCCTTTCCCAGCCAAATGTCATGAAGTTTTTCCCTATGTTTTCTTAGTTTCGGGTTTTACATTTAACTCTATAATCCATTTCAAGTTGATTTTTGCATATGGTGAGAGGTAGGGGTCTGATCTAATTCTTCTGCATGTGGATATCCAGTATTCCAGCACCATTTATGAAGGAGACTGTCTATTCCTCAATGTGTGTTCCTGGTACCTTTGTCAAAAATCAGTTGACTATAGGGGGGTGAATTTATTTCTCACTCTCGATTCTGTTCCATTGATCTATTTGACTGTTTTTATGCCAGTATCATGCTATATTGGTTACTGTAGCTTTGTAGTATATTTTGAAGTCAGGTAGTGTGATGCCTCCAGCTTTGTTCTTTTTTTCTCAGTACTGCTTTAGCTAGTCAGGGTCTTTTGTGGTTTCATGTGAATTTTAGAATTTTCTATTTTTTTTATTTGTGTGAATAATGTCATTGGTATTTTGATAGGCAGTTGCATTGAATCTGTAAATTGATTTGGGTAGCATGACCATTTTAACATTATTAATTCTTCCAATCTATAAACAAGGGATATCTTTCCATTTATTTGTGTCCTGTTCAATTTCTTTCATCAGTGTTTTATAGTTTTCAATGTAAAGATCTTTCATCTCCCTGGTTAAGTTTATTCCTAAGTATTTGTATGTTTTTGTTGCTATTATTTTGTAGCTATTGAAAATGGAACTGCTTTATTGATTTCTTTTTAAGATGGTTCACTGTTAGATTACAGAAGCACTACTGATTTTTGCATGCTGATTTCGTAGTGTGTGACTTTACAGAATTTGTTTATTAATTCTAACAATTTTTTTAATGGTAATCTTTAGAACTTTCTATATATAAGATCATGGTGTCTGCAAATAGGGACAACTTGACTTCCCATTTTTGATTTTAATACCTTTTATTTCTTTCTCTTGCCTAATTGCTCTGGTTAGTGTCACAGTCCTGTCCACTGCTGAACTCTGAAGTGTTGCCCCAGGTCTTGGATTCCCGGCTTGGGAGAATCACAAGCCTTGGCCCATGTGACAGAGAGAGATGACAGACACTCAGCAAGTATGTGTGCAGAATTTATTGTAAAGAGAGTTTAAGGGTACAAAGAGAAAGACGTTTCCTAGGGGACATGGGTCTGTCTCCATGAGTGGAGAAGACCCCAATTAACTCTAAAATTCCTCCTTTTATATGCCAGTAGTGTACGTTGATGTAAAAGTATAATTATTTATGACTATATGTCACAGGTTTTGGGGTCTGGATTTTTCCAGGTATGGACATAACTTAAAGGTTATGTTCCAGACATTCCTTTTTCCTATACATGTGATGGGGAAAGTCACTGTTTATGGTGTTTTTCTATTTTCTGATTGGTGGTCACTGTTCCATAGTCTAATTACTCTGTTCTTTAAGACTGAAATAACTGTTTTCCCCGGTTATTTTTTTTTTTTTTTTAGTCACTATTTTCTTCTTCTTTTTTTTTTTTTCTTTGTTTCTTCCTTCTTGTTTTTCTGCCTCTATCATTCCATTATCTCTTGTTTGTCTGTCCCTAACAGTTAGGACTTATAGCACTATGTTAAATGTAAGTGGTAAAAATGTGCATCCTTATCTCATACTGATCTTAGAAGAAATGCTTTCAACTTTTCTCCATTCTTTGTGGTGTTAGCTGTGAGTTTTCATATATAGTTTTTATTGTGCTGAGGTACAAATTTTCTAAACCTAGTTTGTTGAGAGCTTTTATTATGAAGGGATCCTGAATTTTGTCAAATACTTTCTCTGCTTCTATTGAAATAGTCACATGGGATTTGTCTTTCTTTCTGTTAATGTGGTGTATCACATTAATTGATTTGGATGTGTTAAATCATCCTTTCCTCCCTAGGATGAATCCCTACTTGATCATGATGAATGAACTTTTTAATGTGTTGTTGAATTTGGTTTGTTAGTATTTTGTTGAGAATTTTTATGGCTATATTCATTAGGGATATTGGCCTGTAGTTTTTTGTTTTTCTTGTTGTTGTTGTTGCTGTTATTGTTGTTGTTGTTGGAGCCTTGCTCAATTTTGGAATCAGCGTAATGCTGGCCTTTAAAGTATGCCTCCTCTTTAAATTTCTGTAATGTTTTGAGAAGAATTGGTACAAGTTCATCTTTAAATGTTTGGTAAAATTCAGCAGTGAAGTCTTCAGGTTCTGAGATTTTTCTTAATGGAAGACTTTTATTACTGATTCAATATTTTCACTTGTTATTATTCTGGCAAGATTTTCTATTTCTTCATAATTTAATAGCACTGGTAGGTTGGTAGCACTGGTAGCATTGGTAGGTTGTATGTGTACAGGAATTTGTTTATTTTGTCTATGTTATCAAAGTTGTTGGTGTGTAATTTTTCATGACAGCCTCTTGTGATCTTTTGTATTTCTGTGGTACCATTAATGTCTTTTTATTATCTGACTTTATTTATTCGAGTCTTCTATTTTTCTTTATTTAGTCTAGCTAAAGGTTCGTTGATTATCTTTTCTAAAAATCAACTCTTTCTGTGCCTGCAATCCTTATCCTTAGGAGAAAAGAAAACAACAACAAAAAAAAGAAAACGAAAGAGAAAAAAACTCTTTCATTGATTATTTGAATTTTGAACACCTATTTTGTTTATTTCTGCTCTGAGCTTTATTATTTTCTTCTACGAAGTTTGGGTTTAGTTGGTTTTTGTTTTTCTCATTTTAACGTGCATCATTAGGTTGTTCATTAAAAATACATCTTTTCTCATGTAGGTGCTTATTGCTATAAACTTCCCTCTTAAAACTGCTTTTGCTATGTGCAATAGGTTTTGTTATGATGTGTTTTCATTCTCATTTGCCTCAAAAATTATTATAATTTCCATTTTAATTTCGTCCTTAATGTACTGGTTGTTTTCGTCCCTTTGTGTGGGGTGGGGGATGAGCACCAGGCAATCCCGGTTGGGCATCTTGCTGATATGCTCTTTATCATTTTCTTGGCACCCACAGAAACCAGCAATGTTGGGTCACAATTAAAAGTACTAGTGGCAACTAAGTGCTTATCAAATTTTACTATGCACACAAATCACTTGAAGATCTTGTTAGAATGCAAATTCTAATTTAGCAGGTTGGTGGCACAGCCTAAGATTCTACATTTTGAAGCTGCTCGCTGGCATGTATAATGCTGATGCTGTCGTTCACCTTAAAGGAAGAAGTTGAGGTGAAATTAACATAAGTAGAGACTTTATTTGAGCCAATCTTGAGGAGTGGAACCTGGAGCATAGCTCCAAGTTGCCCTGAATATACACTTTGATTAGCAGCAGTTACAGGTAGATTTTTAAAGGAAAAGAAGAGGCAGTTCCTGAGTTGTTTATCAATAATTTATGTTAAAATAACATAAGCTATTGATGGGCTATGCGTTGTTCTTTATATCACAAATTCCAGGAACATGACGATAATGAGTGAGGCAGCTGGTCAGGAACAAAATGACTTTAAACAATTGTCCCCAGGCATGGCGAGGGGGGCGATGACTGAAGTCCCGCACTCGTGTCTCTCTGGACCTAATAAATTTTGCATATCTCACATAGCTCAGGCTGCTCTGAACTATTTTTCTTTTCTCACTGTTGATCCCTCAGCCCCCCATTGCATAGCAAAGTTTTAAATCTTAGTTGCTTCTGATCTTTGCTTGTCATTAAAATGTTTAGTTAAGTACAAGAAATTGCACATTGCCTCATTTTAAGACTGTGCTCTGACATCTACATCAGAAGTAGAATTAACATGTGTACAGGAGAGTTTTGACCAAAAACCTTGCTTTTCTCTAATTCTGGCTTTAGATGCTTTCTATTTTATCTTTAAGCTAGAGATCATGTTAAAAAGAATGAACCAATAACAATAAGTGACGTTAATGAAGTTAAGCATGAAGCCTTAACATTCCAGATTATGAGGCTGGTCATTTGATGTCAGTCTCTATCACGTTTGCAAAAAAGCTATGGAAAACAAGATTTGGTTCCAAACTTCTTTTGATTATCGTTGCATAATGTAATACTAATGTGGAAGTTTTAGCATTAAATTTTAGATCTATATTTACAAAATATTTTTAAGACTGAATTTGCTACATTTTTGGTAAAGATCGGCAAGTACATTTCTCAGACTTATTAAATGTATACCTTGAGACTGAAAAGTCATATTCAATTGCATTAATTTCTACACTTGTCCAAAACTTATAATATATACAAGCTATTCTGGTAATCTGTGGTTTAGGATATTTTGTATCCTTTCCATGGTTATATAGAAAATGTTGATGAATGCATACTCCCTGCAATAATGTTTCCCTGCATTGACCTTTCTTAATGGATCAGAAAATGTATCATCTCCAATGACAGGATCAAGAATATCATGAAAATGGCTGCATAGACTAAAGAAAGCCAGGAAGCGTGATACATATACTCAGACAAATACGGATTATGGGGTAGTACACAAAGCAAAATTATATGAACTCACATACTGATTGTAATTGCTAGCCTTTCAACAATTAAAATATCAGCTTCATATTTAGAAAAGTACAAAAATAGCAAAGTCAAACTTCCAAGCAAATGATAAGTCTTTCTTCCATGTCCTTGAGTTATGTTTTCCATTGCCTTTGAAGTCCTAAGCAAAGCAACATTCTTATCCAATGTGCTAAAATCTTTTAAACATGAAATGGAAGATTCCAATTGTAATAAAATGCAGAAACACACAATGCCAACTGTGATCCATACTATGACCACTTTAAATTAAATAACACCAGGAAACCAAGGCATTGTCTATAGAAAGTCAAAGTAATTGCATATGAAGACATCATGTACATATTGCCAGGAATAGAGATATGCAGAATTACTTCAACTGTTTACTACAAATGAACAAGCCTCTAACCTTGGATAATATACCTGAGGCACCAAAGGTGAATGCTCTAGCTAGAAGGACAGTGGAGCTTTGTGGAAGAACACAATAAATATAACATAAAAATGGGAAAACAAACAAACAAACAAACAGGTTAGGGATGTTTCCTAAGGTTAGCTAAATAAAAAGAAATTGTTTCCTTAAAGTGACAGAATCAGAAAATTATACATAGAAATAATACATATGGCAATTTTGTAGGTTCACATTTATATGCTTATTTGTTTAAATATTGTAATCATACAAATAGTCCATGAACAATTTAGAGTAAATGTACCACTAAAAAAGCTCAATAAAATAATAGAAGCATCTGCATTATAATACTGGAGAATTTAGTCAAAGTTTATACTATCTTCACGAAGACAGATTCATTTCCATCACTGGCTAGAATCTGTTTTGGGATTTTTACATTTTCTATACCCCTGTTACCAAAACTTGCTAAAGTTAGAAATTTTAGTTGTATAAAAAGCAACCAAAACTTAATATTTAATGTTGCTTCATTTTTAGCAAGATAAAAAGAAAAATTAGCCTTAAATCCACCAAGGATCAATACAAAGCCTAGTATAAGTTCATTGTAATGTTGAATTAACAATATTTTATGCTGATTTGAGTTGAATGTGGAGAATCTCTTTATGCTGAATCTTCCTTAATTTTAATTGCCCAATTAGCTGGGGCTGCCTTGTTTATGCTTAACAGGAGCAAGCTAGATTACTTTAGTTAGCAGCACAATGTTTAGGTCTTGCAGTTTGCTCATGTGTAACTAGAAAGCAAATTACCATGCATTCTTCATAAGTAATATCATAGGAGAACCAATATCTAAAAGCATAAAAATAACGAATAGAGAAAAGTGAAGTTAAGACTACATTGCTGCTTTACTCATTAAATATTTTGCATTATTTTCTCAAAGAAACATTATAAGAATACATTTCATCACTTTGATTAGAAAGAACTTATTTTTTAAAAAAGAAAATTACTGCCTCCTATGGAAAATAAGTCAACTGAAAAGTATTTGACTATTTCTACAAACATGGAAAAGTAGATATCTTAAAGTAAAACAGGTAAATATAATTGGAGCAAAAAAATTAATTAATTAAGTGTGACAATTCAATGTATAAGATGCTGACTTTTTTCTTTTCCTATTTGTGGTGTTATGATATATACATATACATATATATATGTATAGGTTTTCAACCACAGTTCCTGGCTCATGATTCCTGTATCCCTTTGTTATAACATTGGGTGTGTGAGGCCTCAGGAGCGGCCTCAGGAAACAGAATCTCTCTGACCTTCACCTGCCCCAGTGCAGGACTCTACTCTTCCCCCACCAGTCTGATAGTGGGTCAGAAGATCCTTGTTCCGGAGTGGTCCCCGACCCCATACCCTGAAGGCTAATCCCATTTCCACACAGGTGTGCATAAAACCCCAAGAGGATGGGGTTCAGAGACCGTCCTGATAGCTGAACACCTGGAGGTTCCTGGAAAGTGGCGTGCTCAGGGAGGGCATGGAATCTTCACACCCCTGCCCATACCTCACCCTGCACTTGTCTTCATCTGTATGCATTGTAATTTTTTAATAATAAGCTATTAAACATAAGTAACTGCTTCCCTGAGTTCTGTGAGCTCCTCTAACAAATTCATCAAACCCAGAGAGGGGGTTGGGGAACCCCAACTTGAAGCTGGTGGATCAGAAGTTCCAGAAGCCTAGACCTGCCACTGGTGTCTGAAGGGAGGGCAGTTTCCAGGACCAGTGTCAAACTCGAATTAGAGGACATAAAATGGCATGCATTTTCAGTGGGTGTCTGCTGCTCAGCGTGTGGGGAAAAACTCACATTTAGTCACTAAAGTGTTCTTTTGTGTTGATGATTGTTGTGTTGTGTTTAGGAGCCTTTTTCCTAGAATACTTTGTTGTTATTCTTTTTTATAATATTTCTCATTGATGTAAACAACGTATAAACCTACAAAAATGTGGTTGTTTTAGTAATTTTGAGATATTTGTATGTATTTTTTCCCGGTGACTTTAAAAATGTTATGGCAAATATTGTTTATTTTAAAAAGATGGAAAATAAATGATACAGTTTCAAATATAAAAGTAATATATTTGTTTTGTGGTTAAGAATACAATCATCAATCGAAGTTAAAATGTTGAATTAGAATACTTTAATAAAACAATAATAAGACTTTGAAAGATAATAATAATAAAGTACATACCCCATAGAGCCTACAATAAAAACTTTCTAGAAATTAAAAATATCAGGAGCATGCCATCCAAAATCAAGGAAAAAAAGTGGTCAATAGAAAAATAAACCTTTAAATAAACTAGGTGTTGGAATTAGCAGACACTACGTATTAGTTTTTTTAATTACTCAAAAAAAATGTGGTCTCAGTAATTGAACATACAGGAAATCTCAGAAAAAAGAAATAAAGCTTATAAAAAAAGAAGATAATAGGAATTATAGAACTTCAATTATACTGTCTGAAATGAAATACTCGTTGGATGGACTTACTAGCAGATTAGAGGTGACAGAAAAACGGTTGATATTTTTGAAGTTACCACAAATCCATAGAAATCATCCAATCTAAAGAATGGAGATAAAAAACAACTGTAAGCCAGAGAACAGGGTCTCAGAGACAAAGAATCCAACATATGTATATTTTGAGATGCATTGTAAGAGAGGTAATATGGCAGAAAAAGATACATGATGAAGCAATGTTTAAAAAGTTTTCCAAAAATATATTGAGAAAATACCACTTATTTCTCAGTGAAGCTAAAGCAAAATTAATACAAATCAACCTATATTGCAGAACATCATAACAAAAATACTAAAAAATTAAGTTAAAAAATTACATTATATGTTTCCAGAAAAAAATAACATAAAATATATAGAGCAGTAATGATAACAATATGGCCAACTTCTTACCAAAAACAGAAGAGACCAAAAGATAATAAAACATGATGATAAAACTCAAAAAAAAGTCCACTCAGAAATGTATGTGCTGTGTAAATGTACTTCAAAAAGAAAGTAAAATAGACATCTTTAGAGAAACAAAACAGAGAGATTGTATTGCCAGAAACCTGCACTACAAGGGATACTGAAGTCCTAAATCTCAAGTAAATTTCTTATAACATTACCTGGGACATTGTAAGTGCCCAGTAAATATAAGGGGTTTTGTTCATATTTTTTGAATTTTGTTTTGTTTAAACAAAATTAAAGACACCTTTATTTGACTCTAAACTCCTGGTTTGCTTATTTAGTCTTGATTTTCTATAAACATCATACTATATAAACATTTATTAAACATTATAAATTTCTGAGTTCCTACACCTCAGATGATTGAAGCTTTTCTGCATGTCTCCAAAGGGAGCAGAAAACCTGGTCTTCCCTGGTCCTACCTCAACAAGCACTGTACAAATTGACGCATGCATGATCATATAGATAGTTATTATAGAACCCTTCTCATTGAAAAAAATATCCCTTGTATAAACAGATGGCATTGAGAAAATTTTTGGATGCTTTAAGAAAGTATGCCATTTATCATGTTTGAAAATAATGTATTCCTGTATGAAAGGGACTAGAGTCTCACATAGAAATCTTTGCCTGATGGAGGCTTAGATTTTGATATATTCATAAGTTCTATATACATTCTAGAAGACTAAAAGCAAAGGAAAAAAATTCAAAAACATTGTATCAAGAACCAGGAGAGGTATATACTTTTTCTTAAATTGAACTTAATTAAGACAAAGTATAAACATTTTAAAGCACAGTAGGTATTTAGTATAAACTTGTTTAATGACTGATTAAGTGAATACTGTTTTTATTATTTCATTTTGAAAGTTAGGACAGAAATAAGGAAGAGTTAAAAGTAATTATGCTTTTTACATTTATATTGAATGACCACAGTAAATGCACTGCATAAGAACATACAGACACTGAGGCAATTTTTGCACTACGAACTCCAAATGCAAAAAGGAGTACCAGGGAAAGAAAATCTCATGCAAAATCTATGAATATATAGATGATTTCAAAGCTTGAAGTGTAAAAGTAAAATATGATAAGAAAAGGAAGGGTGACAAACAAAGAGAAGATTGCAGAAGACGTTAAGACAAATAACAAGACATTTTTCAAACAAGGAAAGAACAAAAGGTCAGTGACAGAGAGAGTGGAGTTCCTTACAGATGGCCAGAGCAATTTACTGACTGAAAAGACAGGCATTGCTGAAACAAAAATCAAATGAGTTCATTGGCTTTCCATTCTCACAGAGGGCTTGGGGAATAGAATCAGAAATAGACATAAGTCTTAGGGGAATAAGGAAAAAATACCAAAGAGGACTGTGCTGTGCTGTGCTGAACAAGTGCCTAAAAATAAGATTAGTTATTTTTTTATAGATGAACTAAAAATTACCTATGTCCTTAACAAATACATTATTTTATAATTTTTTAAAGGAAATATTGAAGGAGTTTTTTAAAGAAAAGTATACCAGAATCATAGCACCCCCTTTTCCCAATTTTGTGACATAAGTGACTGAAATTGGAACACTCATGGGGCAAGTAGACACTCCACTTGGAATCCCAGGAAGAAAAATAGCGTTTGGTAACAGCTTCAGTAGAATTCCCCAAATCTCTATCAACCACATGATGAGAAAGTTATCAGGTGATGGGTCCTTTCCCTGAGGTTACCATTGCTTCTGTTAAACCGAAGAAACTAGCATCAGGAAAAAGTCTGTTTTTATAGGCAAGTCTAGACTAAATGGAAAATAGATTTAAATAGATTTAAAAAATCTATCTCACAGCTTCACTGTCACAATAATGCCGGAATAAATGTATCTTGTTATGTCAGGATCCTTGTTCCCACTGCTCAGTTTCTTGGATCACTGAACTAAATATTTAAATGTGCAAGTAGTTCTTAATATTAAATACTGAGAAGTGGTTTTGCAATACATCCAGGCAGAGATTGAGCAAGACAAATAAAATTTCACTAATGCTATTTTGGGGAAAAGTAACATAAAATAAGTAAATAGAATGGGGGGAGATCAGCCTTGTAAGAGGCTAATATAGATAATAAGGTTAAACAAACACCCTATATTTGTAAAAATTTTAAATCCCTTTGAATAAACCTGGCCTCATGAACAGTTATGTTCATATATGAGCCACAATCATGGGGACTGTCTAGAGCTGTCCTATTAGAATCTTTGCTCTAGAACCCATTCTAGTTATTGGTTAGCCTGGGAATGAGATTCCCTCCAAAATCACAGCTCTTCAAGGCTATTTTTGTTGCATTTGCTTTTGGAGTCTTAATCATAAATTCTTTGCCTAGGCAATGTCCAGAAGAGTTTTGCCAAGGTTTTTATTCTAGAATTTTTATGGTTCCAGGTATTACATCTAAGTCTTTAATCCATGTTGAGTTAATTTTTGTATATGGTAAGAGATAGAGATCCAGTGCCATTCTTCTGCATGTGGCTATCCAATTTTCCCAGTAACATTTATTGAATAATGTGTCCTTTTCCCAGCATATGTTTTTGTCTGCTTTGTTGAATATCAGTTGGTTTTAGGTAAATGGCTTCATTTCTGGGTTATCTATTCTATTCCACTGATCTATGTTTCTATTTTTATACCATTACTATGCTGTGCTGGTTACAATAGCCTTGTAGTGTAATTTTAAGTCAGGTTATGTGATGCCTCTAGATTTGTTCTTTTTGCTTAGGATTGTTTTGGCTATCCGAAGGCTCTTCTTGGTTCCATATGAAGCTTAGGATTGTTTTTCTCTAATTCTATGAAAAATGATGTTGATATTTTGATGGGAATTGTGTTGAATTTGTAAATCACTTTGAGCAGTATATTTTAACAATGTTGATTCTTCCAAACCATAAGCATAGGTTGTTTTTTCAATTGTTTTCATCACCAGCATTTCTTTTTTCAGTGTTTTGTGGTTTTTCTTGTAGATATCTGTCACTTCCTTGGTTAAATATATTAGTAGGCATATTTTTTGCAGCTGTTGTGAATAAAATTGAGTTATTGATTTGGTTCTAAACTTAGTAATTATTTGTATATAGAATTGCTACTGATTTGTGTAGGTTGATTTGGTAACCTGACACTTTACTGAATTCGTTTATCAAATCTAGTAGTCTTTTGGAGGAAGCTTTAGGGTTTTCTAGATATAAGATCATATCATCAGCAAACAGAGATAATTTGACTTCCTCTTCTCCAATATGGATGTCCTTTATTTCTTTCTATTGACTGATTGCTCTGGCTAGAACTTCCAGTACTATGTTGAATAGAAATGGTGAAAGACCACATCCTTGCTTGTTCCAATTCTTATGGGGAATGGTTTCAACTTTTCTCCATTCAGTTCGATATTGGCTGTGGGTTTATCATATATAGCTTTTATTATTTTGCATATGTTCCTTCCATGCCTAATTTGTTGAGTGTTTTTATCATGAAGGTGGATTTTATTAAATGCTTTTTGTGCATCTATTGAGATAATAATATGGTTTTTGTTTTTAATTCTGCTTATGTGTTGAATCACATTCATTTAATTGTGTATGTTGAACCATCCTTGCATCCTGGGATAAAACCCACTTGAACATGATATATTATCTTTTTATGTACTATCAAATTTGGTTTGTTAGCATTATGCTGAGGATTTTTGCATCTCTGTTCATCAGGGATATTGGTATATAGTTTCCTCTTGATAAAAGTGCCAAGAACACTTACTGGGGAAAAGAAAGCCTCTTCAAAAAATGGTGCTAGGAAAACTGCATATTTACATGCAAAAGAATGAATTTAGATTCCCACCTGTCACACTATGCAAAAATCAACTAAAAATGCATCAAAGACCTAAATTTGTAAGACTCAAAAAGATAAAATTACTGCAAAAAAACATAAGGGAAACACTTCAGGATATTGGTCCGGGAAAATATTTCATGAATAAGACCTCAAAAAGCACAGGCAACAAAAGCAAAAAGAAACAAATGGGATTGTACCAAATTTAAAAGTTTCCTCACAGCAAAGGAAACAATGAACAGAGTGAAAAGACAACCTATAGAATGGGAGAAAATATTTTCAAACTACTCATCTGACAGCTGATTAATATCTAGAATATACAAGTAACTCAAACACCTCAACAGCAAGAAATAATCTTGTTTAAAAAATGAACAAATCTGAACAGACATTTCTCAAAAGAAGATATGCAAATGGCCAACAAATATGTGGAAAAAATGCTCAATATCACTAATCATTAGGGAAATGCAAATCAAAACCAGCAATTATTTATTATCTCACTGCAATTAGAATGACTATTATCAAAAAGACAAAAAATAACAAATGTGGGCAAAGATTTAAAGAAAAGAAAATTCTCCAACACTACTGATGGAAATCTAAGCTCGTACAGCCACTGTGTAGAACAGTATCAAGGTTCTTTTAAAAACTACAAATAGAACTACCACATGATCTAGCTCACTTCTGGGAATTTACCCAATGGTGAAGAAATCATTATATCAAAAAACATCTGTATTCCCATGTTCATTACACCACTATTCACAGTAGCCAAAATATGGTGTCAACTTAAGTGTCCAACAACAGAGGAATGGATAAAGAAAATATGGCATATTTACACCATGTAATACTACTCAGCCATAAAAAATAATGAAATCCTGTCATTTGCAGCAACATAATGAAAGTGGAGGACATTAAGTTAAATGAAAAACTCCAGGAACACAAAGTTAAACACCTCATTTTCTCACTCATGTGAAAGCTATAAAATACATTGATCTCATTGATGTAAAAAATAGAACAGAAGATACTAGAGGCTGTGAAAGGTAAGGGGAAAGGAGGAATGGAGAGAGATTTGTTGAAGGATACAAAATTTTGGCTAGACAGTAGGAATAAGCTCTAGTGTTCTGTACCATTGTAGGATGAGTATAGTTAACAATAATATATTATAGTATTTTGAACAGCTAGAAGATAGATATTGAACTTTCCCAACAAAAAGAAATGATAAATATTTGAAATGATAGATATACTAATTACCTTGATCTGATCACTATGCATTACATGTATCAAAATATTACTATGTACCCCATTAATGTGTATAATTATTATTTGCCAATTAAAAAATAAAGTTAAAAAATAAATGAATTTTAAAATTTACAGAAGAAATACTGTAAAACCAAAATAGATTACTCATGAAAGATATCAGAAGTTACAAAATACCAAAACAGAATATTTTAGTTCCATAAAGTTTTATATACAACATCTTTGTAAAATTTTCATGAATCTGATAATTCTTACATTATTCAAACTGTTCAAGAGAAAGTAAAAGCTATAAAGCTTCTGATAAATTTTATAAAGCTAGTATATGCTAAAATAGTGCAAAAGAAAACACACTAGTCTTACTAATTTTACAAACATTCTAAATAAACTATAAGCAAATCCAGCCAAAATATGCAAACTGTAACCAATAGAATTTATTTCAAGTGTTTCACTTTATTCTAGAAAATATAGCACTATAATTCTCCATGCTGGTGAATCAAAGGTGGAAAAACCATATGGTCTTCTGTAGAAAAGCCAAAACTACATTTGATAAATTGCAAAACCCATAATTCCTATTTAAAAGTACAACAGAAACAAATGGGCAGAAAATAATTTTAATGAATGATAGTAATTAGGTGTTATTACTTTAACAACAGTAACAACAACAAAAAACAGAAAGTAAGAAAGAAAACAGAAAGGGCAGCAGCTGAGAGGGAGCACTTCAGTTCAGTGTGACTGCTCATTTATTTCCACTCAAGTAATACCCCCTCGTCAATGGTCTTCCCTGAAACAATTTGTCTACTAGGTGATGCCAAGGCTCAGGTCCACCTAGAAACATTTTCTGTTTGTCCTTGATTTCTGTCCAATTTCTATTAGTTGAAGATTTTACAGTAAATAAATAAACACATACATCTATAAATAATTGGCTAACATAGAGGAAAACAAAGTATGGGAAAATATCCAAAGCTTATTTGAAATGTGTTACTATCTTTAACTTACAATAAATACTTGTAGGTCATTTCTAAAAAAATACAAAGTCCCAATAGATAATTGGTAGAGAAATGGCTGATATGCATTTGTACACCTGTTAAACTTCACTCACGATCAAAGACAAGCAAGTACAATGAGAAATCATTTACACGAAATCAAATTGGTAGTGATTTAAAATTCACTTGATTCTTAAAGCTGACAGTGAAATAGACAATCCCGTGTGCTCTGGTTGGGGGTGTAAATGAGTACAGCCATTATGGAGAGTAACCTGGAAATATATATGAAAAAAAAAGATAGAACATGTTGATCTGGTCATTTAATGTGTTTAAAATTTGACTTAAAGTGTTCACAAATTATATTCACAACGACACTACTTATGTGAGCACAATAATGAAATTCTTAATGATGAGCAAATGGTTAAATGGTAGAAATATAATATAATCTTTTCAGAGGAATATTATAATAATATTTAAAATATTATTAAAATATTAAAATAATATTAAAAATATTATGATTTTAAAAATATTAAAATTATTATTCTGGAATATTTTTAGTGCCCCAAAGAAAAGCTAATGCTACAATGTTAAATGAAAAAGGTACAATATACAACTCCATGTAAAGTGTTAGTATAGTAGATACTTCAAATACATGCCTAAACACACACAGGTTCAGAAAGAGACAGAGAGAGAAATAAGACCAAATACATCTATGCTAAAAATTTAAGAATAAAATTTTAATAATAAAATTCTGTTTATTGTAATTTGAGATGACCTTTATATTTATTTTATGTATTTTTAACTGTATAAAATAACTTTAACTTTCTTATAATCAAGAATATAGTTTAAAGTCAATTTAGTAAAGTATGTGAACTTTGAGTCAACAATTTCTTCCTTGAGATTTTACTCAATGAAATAATCCTCAAGGAAAGCAAAAATATATGCATAAAAATGTTCATTTAAATATTAACTAAAATTAAACAATAATTTTTCAGATATTTGTTATCAAAATTTTTAAGCATAATTTAAAAATCTTGACCCTGGAATTTCCAGCATAGTATATCATAGGTAAAAACAATTTTTCCATAGTATATTATGGGCAAAAGTGAGTGGTGGATGTGTAGGTGACTTGATTGCTTCTTTGAAGCCGACCAGTAATTTGCGTTAATGCTGAAGTTTCCATACCAGGACTAATGACTCCATTTGGACAATTACCTGTATATGGCAAAGTTTTTTCCACATTGTAGCATCTTTCTTATTTAGAACACTTTCGTTTTGTCACTAAAGTTCAGAGGCTTTATTAGAAAATGTGCGCCAGCCACCGTGGCTCACGCTTGTAATCCTAGCTCCTTGTGGGGGCGAGGCAGGAAGATTGCTTGAGGCCAGGAGTTTGAGAGCAGCCTGAGCAACATAGCAAGACCTCATCTCTACAAAAAAAAAAAAAAAAAAAAAAAAAAAAAATTGTTTAAGTATCCAGCTGTGGTGGCATGCACCTATATTCCTAACCGCTTGGGAGGCTGAAGAGGACAGATATCTTGAGCCTAGGAATTCAAGCCTGCAGTGAGCTATTATCACGCCATGGCACTCCAGCCTGGGAAATAGAGTGAGATCTCATGTCTAAAAAAATAAAAATAAAAATAAAAGATGTGAAAGAAGTGAAAACTGAGCCCACATCCAAGCCTTGTATTCAGAGATTAAAAAAAAAAATTCAAAAAATTATTTACATAGTGTATCTCTGACCATATGCTACCTAAAGACAGTGCAAAAGAGCCTGAAAGCTTGAAAGCAAAAGAAAAATGTTCCACCTTGTGGAAATACCCAAAATTATGAAAATGCATGATGTAAGAATGCCATAAACTCAAGCCTGGTACTCAGAGTAGGAATTGATGAGAGAAATCTTCCTCTTCACTTGCACTGATCATGTCTTTCAAATTTTATAATTAGATTAATGCTCTTTAAAGTGCTCACCCCTTTATAATTTGCAATAATTAATTAAAAATTCATCTCTGGATAAAAATGAAGGATAGAAACATTTTATATACAACAGACATGGGGTGAATTTGTGAAATCCTAGGCTAGATATCTTTATCCCTAAAATGGGACAACAGTAGTCTTCGCAGTTTCAGTTTTCTGGAATTTAAAATAGATACAAGGCATGAAAACCTAACACTATGCCTGCCAGGTAATTATTTTCACATTTTTTTTATGAACGCTAATCTACTGCATAACCACTTGTCATAATCAGGGCCAGCTTCCTGGGCACACAAACTGTGCAGTCACGTAGGGAACCACGGTCAGAAATGTACCGTGCTGGATTTAATGCTTTATTGTCACTGTCTTGAAATCTTAACAATTTTTGAACAAAGGCCTTCAAGTTTTAATTTGCATTTGGCCCCACCAATTATATAGCTAGTGCAGGTCATTATGAGAAATCATTTGATTTTATGAATGCAGTTTGATTATTTTGAGTTGTCACAGTACTATTTTATGGACTGTCATTTTTATGTAATCCAGGGCACATGATGTAGTCCTGTTAATGAAGTTTATAGCTGTCACTTTTCATATAATCACCACAGGAAGAAAATACATATACGTATAGAACATCTAATGGATTCAGTCTGATTTTAAAGGAGCACAGTCTTTACTTTGGTAAAAATGATTTGAAATCTTCCTGAAGATTTATAGTTGTTTTAGGAAATGACAATTTGCAGTTTATAAAACGAAAGGATGTATGTGGAAAGTACTTTGCAATTCACAAGGTATTATGCTAAAAGTACTTTAATTAATTAACTAAGATGTAAAGGAAATTTTATGCAGTTTCTTATGGCAAAATAGAACACTTTCACATTGGGGAGTATAGGAAGTCACAATTATGCAAGCTTCTACAAAGTCATAAAATCAGATTTTAATAGTAATAGAATAATTATTGATCTACTTTCATCACTTAAGAAATGTCTACTAATGCACGTGTGTTTGTTTTTAAAGGACCTACTTTGTAAAAAGTAGAATTCAGTAAAGGGTAGAACTACTTATCTACTGCATTCAAATCTTAAAGGATCAGGATAAGATTTTTGAATTGAATCAGACAAGAAATTGACGGCAAGTACAAAAGAGAGGCACGTTTAACTCTGTAAGAAATCCATAGTGAATGATCTTTAAGGGGCTTCTTTTTAGGACAGATCTTTGCAAACAGTTTTTCAAAGTTCCAGTTAAAATGTGCCGCTGACGTTAAAATAATAAATGGTATTAATCAAAACATCTTTTAAATGTATTCCATACTGCATAGCTGTAAATTGATGTCCATATCCAAAATCTTTTAAAAATATTTATCACTGTATACAAATTATAGACAAGATGTGATGATATTGAACAAATAACCTTGACAATAGTTGTTCTGGCAATTCCTAAAAATAATCTGTTGCAGAAATAAAGTAACAGCTGTTTATTATTGCTTTCATAAAAGGTACTACTTCCTTAAAAGCAGAAAATACTAGATAGATAAAAAACACTGCCACATATATTGCAGAATTTTGGGGGGGGCCTGCCTTCCTCAGACAAGTGAAAGGAATGTCAAAATATTTACAAAGTGAACCTCCAATGCATATCTATAGTAGCTATTTGAAGGGGCTAACCAGTGTGGTGAAATGAGATAAGAGGGGAGAAAGGGAGAAGCAGAATCAGCCTATAGTTATACCCGACCACAAATTTGCAATAGATCTTTATGTCCCAAAATTGGCAAACTGGTGAATTTAGAGGCAAAGAAAATGAGGATATAGACATTCATTCAATTTTTAACTTAACCATACAGCTGTGGTACTCAAACTACAGTGAAATGAAGTATGGAAGATTAAAATGCTTAGAATAAAATATGAACTGTCAAGAATCCTGAAAGGTTTTAAAAATGAAGGTAATGTGAAAACAAAACTGAATTCAAACATATAGTACTGTCAAAAAGAATAGCGTTTTTCATATAGGTCTTATATCATTTTTTTTTATTTGAAAGATAAAATTGTATGTATTTATAATGTAAAATATATTGTGTTGAAGTAAATATATATTGTGGAATGACTAACTCTAGGTAATTAATGCATGCATATTTTTAATTTCTCCTCTGTTTTGACAAAGATATTATTCTATTTCCATTGCTGCTTTTTGTTAACGTAGATAAAAGCTGATAGTTTTGTATATTGATTTTATAGCCAGTCATTTTACTAAAAATTTTGTATTTATTTCAACATATTTTAATTGTTATTGGATATTTTATGTATAAAACTATATCAACTCTGAGTAAAAACATTATTTTTCTTATTATTTAATATTTATACTTATTTAATTTTCATATCTTATGCCATTGTTTGTAAAATCTAAGCCATAAAATCTATTTTGAATTAGTTTCCATCAATTCCTATTTTCCTTGATCTTTTAATTAGTAGTACTTGCTAAAATATATCTATTTTTGGCTTCTGTTGATAAATCATATGGTACCTTTTATTTGAAACGTTGAGTTTCAGGGGATGGTGATAAAAAAAATCTGACTCACTATATGTAAAAAAAAATTTAATTTGAATCCTTAATTTTCATTACATGCCAAAGAGTACTCTAGATTATTTAAGGTATTATTGTGAATGGTAATAATTTATAATGAAGAAAATACAGAGTAATGTTTTTGTAACTTTAGAAAAAAGAAAAATTACCTCAACAAAACCCAGATTTATTTTAAAAGTTTAAAGTTAATTGATATGAATATAGCAATATAAAGGATGTCAGTTTAATGAAGTACATCATGGACAATGTTGACAAATAAGAATATATTAGCAACATTAAAATCAACAAGATCTCTTTGTTCTAGCTATTTTGGAAATAAGTTTGGTAATATTTAGCAAAATAATTGCATACATTGCGTCTTATAATTCGGGGATCTCAAACTTTGAAACTTCCAAACAGATTACTAAATGGATTTGTCACAAGTTTTTCTATGTCAGTTGGAAATTGGAGGCAACCTAGTTGCCCCTCACTAGAAGGATGGATTAAAAATGATTTTAGATGCTTACAGAGAATACATGGTAAGAGTTAAAAGCAGTGAACTGGCTAGACATACAATATGGCTAGAGCTTGAAATAGGTATGAGTTTTAACAAGACAGAATATAAAAGAGATTTACAGAAAATACAATTAAAATATACACATTTAAAATAACAACGCACATTTTATAACACATGCATCCAAGACACAGCAGATACAACATACAGAAGCATTGGTAGGATCAAGGGGCATGAGCAGGGAGATCTGCTAACCTTGAGTGTTGGGGGTGGGAAATGGATCCTCTTCTTCAACGTTTGGAAAGCATTTTTACAAAGATGTTTGGGTGCTATTTATTTGTTTGTATATTTTTTGAAGGGAGTGCTTGTTTTAAAATGATTTCAGCCTTCTAGAAACATTTACAGAATAGTTCAAAAAACTTCCAGGTCTGCAATCCTCCATCATCCAGATTATCCAGGATTTTATCATATTTGTCCTATTAATTCATTAGTCACAAGCTCATCAACCTTGTCTACTTCAGTATTTTTCCAAAGATGAGTGCTCTCCCAAATAACCATAATACAACTGTCAATATCAAGACACTAATGTTGATTTAATCATTATCTGCCTTAAAGACCCTATTCAAATTTTGCTGATTACCCCAACAATGTCCTCTATAGATCTAGAGTCCAACACAGGATTGCTCAGTGCATGTAGTTATCACAACTCTCTGTCCTCTTTAATCAAGAAGAGGTTTTCAATCTCTTGTTTTTTTAACGCTGACATTTTTGAAAAGCATAAATAAGTGGTCATGAGAATGTACATATATTTGAGCTGCTGTGCTCTTTTCACATGAACATATTCAAGATATGCAACTATAGTAAAAATACTACAGAAGTCGTGCTGTAGTCTTCTCAGTGTATTACATCAAGAGGCACTCTAAGTAAATGGTACTGTATATCATTTGATTTAATGGTATATGCCAGGTTTCTCCACTAATAAGTGATTGTGTTACTTGGCATTCTATTGAATTGGAGAGCTGATTGTTCTACACTATGGATTTATTTACGTATTTGTTCATATCATGAAGTGTTACAGGATGAATGTGTCCCACCCTCAGTCCTAACCCCCAGTACCTGAGGATGTGACCATTTGTGGAGACAGGATCTTTATAGACATAATTTAAAATGAGATAATTATGGCAGAACCTCATAAAATATGATCAGTATTCCTATTATATAAAGAGGAAATTTGGACATAGACATTTACAGAGGAAAGACGCAGAAATAAGACAGCCATCTACAAGCCATGGAGAGAGCCTTGGAACAGGTATTTTCCTCACAGCCTTTGGAGCGGAGGTATTTTCCTCACAGTCAATACCTTGATCCAAGACTTTTAGCCTCTGGGAAATGTGAGAAAATAAGTTTATGTTTTTTTAAGCCACTCAATTTGTGGTATTTTCTTAAGGCAGCCCTGAAAACTAATGGACTCTGGACCTGTGTATTAGGTTATAGTATTTTATCATTATTTATTTTAATGCTCAAATTATCTCAGATTTGATCAGTCGCAGTCTCTTAAAGCTGGTTCCAGTGTCTCTTAAACATCTTCATTTATTGAATACTTTCTTAATTTGTGACACAATAATGTTTTTCAGAGGCATCTTACTTTTCTATGCATTATCCTAGTTATCTCTAATGAAGAACATCATTCAGAAACCATGATCTAGATACTCTGTTATTGGGGTGTTGCTTCTTCTGGGACCATTTTGTGGATAAAGCAGCTAGAAGAAAAAAATATGTGTGTCGGGAGGCTGAGGCAGAAGGATTGCTTGAGCCCAGGAGTTTGAGGTTGCTGTGAGCTAGGATGACGCCATGGCACTCTAGCCCGGGCAACACAGTGAGACTCTGTCTAAAAAAAAAAAAAAAAAAAAAAATGTGTGTGTGTGTGTATGTGTGTATTATCCACCTATTTCTCTCTCTCTTCATAAAAATACATAAAAATAAAAATACTTATTAAAATAAGTCTCTATATGCATATTCACATATATACTTTGTATGTATACATACACACAAATATATATGTACACACACATATGATATAAAGTAATTCCCCCTTATCCAGGCAAGATACATTTCAAGACCCCCAGTGGATGAAACTGAGGATAGTACCAAATCCTATGTATACTATGTTTTTTCCTATGCATATCTATGATAAAGTTTAATTTATAAATTAGGCACAATAAGTGATTAACAACAATTATAATAAAACAATTATAACAATACACTGTAATACAAGTTTTAAATGTGAATGCGATCTCTCTCTCTCTCTTTCTCAAAACATCTTATTGTACCATACTCATTCCTCTTCTTCTTGTGATCTGTCCATCTGCTACCCAAGATGGCTACCAAGTACCTAACTAGTGGGTAGTGTATAGAGCTTGGAGACACTGGACAATAGATGAATGATATACTGGGCAGGAGGGAGCCAGACAGTGAGAGATCTCATCATACCATTCAGAAGAGTGCAGAATTTAAAATTATGAATTGTTTATTTCTGGAATTTTTTATTTAATATTTTCTGACTACAATTGACCACAGGTTACTGGAAGAAACTGGAGAAAAAGAAACCACTGATGGGGGCGGGGAACTACTATGTATGTAAATATGTATATATACTTATTTTGATAAGTATTATTTTGAGAAAATAATGATAACAGTTTTGATCAGCAGCCTCTCAGTCGATCCCCAGTGATCCCGACCTCACCTTGGGTACTCACTCTCACTCTCTTGGATCATTCACCCTGAAATAAGCAACTGCCATGTCACCAAAAAGCCTTGTGCAGAGGTCCACATCTATGAGCTTGGATGGGAATTTTTTTTTTCTACCCCCTAACAAAGTATTCAGATGAGACTTTAGCCTGAACCAATAGCTTGACTACAACCTCATGAGAGTCCTTGAACCAGAGGCACTAAGCTAAGCCATAATGTGGCAAAATGTGGAAATCATATTTCTGATCTCCAGGAACTGGGAGATGATAAGTGTTTATTGTTTTCAATCAGAGTGTTGGGGTAAAGTAAGAGTTTTTTAATGCAGTAATATTTAACTAATGCATCATTAATGGTAGAGTCATAAGTTACCTCTTAATTACAAAAATCTGGTGCATTCATAAATGTGTATATGTTTCACATATATTAAATATTTCATATTTACCACTGTATTTTAGCTTATGAGTAATCATATATTTAAAACACAGATTAATGTATCATAAAGAACAAAGTTGTAAGAGGAGGATGTTTTCTTTCAAGTACCTGTATGTCCTTGGATCATCCATAGAACTTCATTGTGCTTCATTCAGCTTTGTCACCACTCAGATGGGTAATATAACTAACTGTCCTTACATCTCATGAGACTCTTGTGAGTGCAAAGAAGATTACTGATGAGAAGCAGCACTGGAAAGTTAAACAACTATAAAAAGGCAAAGTGTCTTCATCAGGTGATTTGTAAAAGTGTCTCATACATGACATTTGAACACTTGTAGTTACCTAGCGTACATTACAAACAAATAATAATTAGTATAATCATCGCACGACATTAATTTCAGGTGACTTTTACCAAGGCACCTTCTTTCTTTACCAGCTTAGCTCATCAAAGAGCTAGATTTACAACGCCACACATAAAGACAATATTGATCTTCAGGTATCATTTAATTTTATTCAAGTTCAGTGCATATATGCAAATGAAATAGAAACTAGACTGGAAATGTTCATAAAAATTTCCATCACTGTTAAATTTTAGTGTTATTAACTTATTTTAGAATATAAAATGATGGACAATAGAAGGCCATGAAGGCATCAATTTATTCAAAGTTAAATTGGTGAGCATTCTTCCAAGCAAAAATAATGTTACTATTAGATAATGCTTCGTGGCATTCACAATTAGTATATAATTTGGAGTGTATTCAGGTAGTCATGCTACCTAATTGATTTCATAAGCTATGTTCACCTTAGTAACAGTTGCACTGTGGACCTAGATTGACTTTCTTCTTCTCTCTGAAGTCACATTCCTATTTGGAAGAAGATTTGACTACAAATTAGCACCCTATGAAATACTTTTGAATTTATTCTGTGAAATACGTAGTGACCTGTCTTTAAACATCATTCTAAATGATCTATTACCTGGTAACTTAATTCATTCCTCCTTTGACTTTGTTTAAAGCAAAAAGTAGAAAAACACTTGACTTACACAAAGGATTTGTTACTCATAGTTTGAATCATTGTTGTCCTAAGACTCTAATTTTTTTAACTATAGCATAGTTAGGCCCAATATGGTTGGTATAAAAATTTCTATGCAGATATGGGGTATTATCAAAACAAAAATTTAAAGTATGTTTTATTTGCTTGGGACCTTGCTTAGGATGACAAGGAAACTGATGTAGAAATCTATAAATAAAGTGATCCAGTGTATGTATGCAATGGTTAAATCGTGATTTCCATAATCCCCCATCATAATTTGTAAGGCAGATAATGTTGATGTAGGGGAAGAGGTTGGAAAATAGAATCTTAGTAGTAGTGTGTGCTAGATGTCATCAGGGGAATTTGACAAGATCTTAAAAGAAAGATGATTTCAAGAAGAACTGAACATTTCCAAGTACAAAAGGAAATAGAATATAAAATTCATGAAATTGAAGTTTGGGAAAATGAAGCTATATCTCAATATCAAATAGTCAACTATACAACTGAAAAATTTATGAAATTCTGTTTAGAGGCAGGTACTAAAACAATGTCTGTCCTTTTACTCATTGCTAAAACTTTGTGCATAGCTAAGGTAATACATAACAAATCTTTCCATGTATACAAAGTGGCTCTAGGGACAGAGACAAAGGCTATGCCTAGCCCAACAAAGCTTAACAGGACAAACATACCCACAACTATTTTGAGAGCATGAGCGTGAGAGTTTGGGGGATGGTATAGAAGAAAATGCAAGAAAATACAGCAAATTTATTAAGTAGATCCATAAAAGAACGTAATATAGCAATTGGTGCATAAAACTGACTTGAAATAAGTAGATAAGCAGTCAACTAAGTGTTTTAGAGAGTCATTCCGTCAAAAGAAGCACTAGCCTACACTAAAAAATTGTGACTTTTTTGGAATAAAACAATAATTGGCAAACATTCAATGGGCAAAAGGATGCTCAGTTCTCAGTGAGGGTACAGGCCACAATACTCAATTCAGTTGTGGTCAAGGAGGCTAATAGAAGACCCTCCTAGAGCAATGAACTGAGGACCACCCTTCTCAGGGAGCAGAATTGACCCTAGTCAAAACACATTCATGTTCCCCAGGGTAGGGGCCCTCACCAACATCTGCCTTGTAGGATATTAGAATTGGTATTGCTGTTTGTGTTTCCCATTCTTCTTTCTGTGTGTGAGTACGCATTCTGATTATTCTCTATTTACTCATTGTAAGATAGAATATTTGTCTTTTTGTTTATAATTCTTAAGGGGATCTAGAGAAGGGATGAGTTTAGAGTAAAGACTATCATCCATCATCCCTGATTAAAGGATATGTATTTAAAGAGATCCTGAACGTTGAGCTTGATTCTGTGACTAGTTGGGATTTCTGGTTTATCTTCCTAGGGCAAAAGTGAGGAAAATTTTGTTTGTAAGAGACAGCAGACTGAATATTTGGTGATAAGAAGATAGAATGCTTGTAGTCATTAATACTGCTCACAGATACTCTACTTTCCTCTCCTGGCTACACAGCAGGGCTGGATTTCCAGTTGGTCAGAATAATCCTTCACAGAGATGAAATCAACTCCCATAAAACATTACCTGGTTTCAAATGTTTAAAAAAATTGTTATATAATAATGCCTTCTTTAATAAATCCTTCTTCCTGCTGAAATAAAAAAAAATAAAAAAATAAAAATAAATCCTTCTTCCTTTAGTCATCTTTTTCCTGTCTTTTAAATGGTGGTAATATTCAGGGATCATTTGTAGCTCTAATCTCATACTACTTGCTCCCTACTGACCTTTTTCAATTTTATGGCTTCAGCTATCAACTGTACTTTACATGATTATTAACTTTCAATCCAGATTCTCTACTGAATTTCAAACTGAAATAGCCAATACCTAATAAGCACTACAAACCAGTTATTTTACCTCATTGAATTGATTATTTCATCCCTGCAAACATGGTTATCTTCCTAAATTTCCCCTGACATTGATAACCACCGATAGACAAAAACCACGAAATTCTCCTAAATTATTTTCTGTATGTGTAATTGCTCACCGAATCATGCCAATTTTATTTATGAAGTGTCTCTAGATTGCATCAAGGGTTCTCTGCACTCACTTTTACTTAACTCACTCACTCATGCCTTTGACATCTATCATAGTCCTTGAACCAAAAGACTCAAATTATTATTAGAGATCAAAAAGGAGCATCGCAATTATAATAAAAAGTAATATATTCTGTAATGGAGAATTGAGGGAGATAACATTGTGCAATAACATCTGAAATCTACTTCACTTTGGAAGATGGGCAATTCTTCAAGAGCATTATGCTACTTTTATTCATTTCACAGATATCTGTGAAGTGAATTTTCTATGACAGATCAACCTTTTCCTTTGTTTCAGGCAACTCTACAGTAGACTGGGATACAATGATAGATATGATCAGACAGCATCCCTCTTGGTGAATAAAAAGGTGGAAAATAATGGGGTGGAGTATAGTATCAGAAAAAACATCATTCCCTGGAAGCGTAATAAGACTGGAATGAAATGTACTTGATTGGAAACTCTGAGACATGAGTCTGCAAATGTCAATGTTAGACTAGATTATGAAAGACCTTGTATGCCTTGCAATACTTTTGGAATCTTATCCTTATAATGGCATAAAGCCTAAGAAAAATAATCAACTTCTGGAGACAGTGTGATATGGGATGGTGACTTATGTTCCAGCCCTCAAGGGCAAACAAATTCATTTAGTTTGGTTTAAGGCAGAAGTGTCTTTACATTAAGATAATGTTTTTATAAGTTTAGTCAAAATAAAAATTGAAAAGTGAGATTAGCCTAAAAAAATTAAATGGAATAAGAGTGAGACATACTTTACCCAGATCAAAATGTACCTTATTCAGGAGGGTACTGAACATAGAAATAAGTAAAAAATTATGACTATGAAGATCAAGAGAATAAAGCAATGAAATCTAAAATTTATCTGTTGGATGTTTTATAAATGGAATAGTCTTTTAATACTTTTTCACACTGTGCAAATTTTCCAAAATGCACATGTTTTCTTTTATGATCAGGAAAAATAAAGATATTAGTAACCATTTTAGGACTCAAATGGACTTTCCAGGAAAACAAGTATTGGATGAAATATAAATCATTTCTTACTATACTTGACTTATCTTAAGAAACAAATAGTCATATTAAAGGAAAACGTATGTGCTCATGGCTTCCCACCCTTTCTGCTGAATTATGACCTACTAAATGCAATTATGTCTCTTATTGTTCAGATATTCAAAAATATTAGGCTAGGTGGCATGTTTCTCTATTTTTATTAAGTTGAGGGACCTACAATTGTATGCAAAGAATGGGTAGAGAAAGTTGGAAAGAAGGAACAAAACAAGAAAATGCTAATATTGAATCCACATGATCTTGAAAAAATTGAGAATCTAATAATAAATTTCTGGTCAAGTTTCCCTCTTTTAGGAAAAAAAAAGATCTATAATTTTTTGAAAAATCCTATGAGTTTATACATATGTTCTAAGTACATAACCAACACTATTTGTCATTTGCCAATCATTTTCCTTGAGTAGACATTAATATGGAAAATTATAAAGGTTTAAATATATAGATATTTTTAAGTCTATACAAATTTTTTTAATTTTTTATTTTTAAGTCTATACAAATCTTTTCCTTGCTGTAATGAAACTAAACTAAACTTGCTGTAATGAAACTTGGCTGATTATTTGAAATTTAAATGTTAACTGTAGTTTGTACAAGGATTTTTTCCTGAAATATTTTAATATATTCTCATGTTATTACCACAAATAAAATGCTGATAACATATCAAGTCTTTATATTTTTAAAATTTTAATGTTTTTATTACTTTCATTTGAGTATGAATAAAATGTGGATCACTCATTTTGACAGCGATTTGATGTGGTAAGCTTCAAGGCGTAGATTCCTTTGGAAGTACTGTGTAGGTCCTAAGCATCTAGAAGAGTAAAACAAGATTCAACAGATCCACAGATTTCAAATTCATCAGTGTGTGGAAGAATTATCTTTTTTGACACTAGACTGAGAAAACTAGGTAGAGGATGTCTCCGAAGAACAGCCCTTATTCAACAAGTGACAAGCAGGGAGAAAATATGTTATATATGTATCTTTGTGTTTGTACATACTATATGGTACAGATCTAATTTTACCTGA